>PVJO010004431.1:0-109568 GCA_004026905.1 Hystrix cristata | reverse complement strand
GGGGTGTGTGGTGCCACTGAGTGGGAGGAAATCATAAATTACACAGCAGATAGGTCTGAAAGGGCACCAGCGGAGTTAAAACAGTCCTATGAGGTACTTAGTGAACTTAAAGATCTGATAGCCATGATCAGAAAAAAATCATTCCGCACCACATAGTAACTAAAATATCAGAAATGCAACACAAGAACAGAATCTTAAAGGCTGCTACAGAAAAGGAACAAATTTACCTATAAAGGAAAATGTATCAGAACTACCCGTCTCAATGAAAACCTTAAAGGCGAAGAGAGCATGGAATGAAGTGTTTCAAGCCCTTAAAGAAAACAACTTCCAACCCAGATGGCTATATCCTGCAAAACTATCTTTCAAAGCTGATGGAGAAATAAGATCCTTCCATGGTAAAGAAACCTGAAGAAATTCATAACCACTAAACCAACACTCTAAAAAACTCTCAAGAATATCCTAGAAGGAGACAATGAAGCCAACAATGCTAAAAAGGTCCAATAAAATGAAGATATTATCAGGCAGAGCTAGCAATAAAGAAGAGAAAGGAAGCAAACATAGCAATAGGAAATTAATACAATGACAGGAGTAAATCAATACCTATCAATTATAACTATCTATCAATGTAAATGGATTTCACTCGCCAATCAAAATACAAAGATTAGTAGAATGGATCAAGAAACAAAATCCAAAGGTATGCTGTATGTAAGAAACACATTTACCATAGACTAAAAAAATCAAAGGATGAAAAACAATATTCCACACAAAAGGAAGTGAAAAATAAGCAGGAGTAGCTATCCTACTTTCAGACAAAGTGGATTTCAAGCTAAAGCTGATCAAAAGAGGCGAAGAAGGACATGACATATTGGTTAACAGAACCACACATTCAATAGGAAAAGATAATCATTACTAATATACTATATGCACCAAACTATAGTGCGCTCAACTTTACAAAACAAATTGTAATGGACATAAAAGATCAGATAAATATCAACACAATTACAGTGAGGGATCTCAATACCCCAGTATCACAAACAGATCGATCAACTAAAAAAGTAAACAAATATCAGAGTTGAACCAAACCTTCAAACAAATGAAGTTAATAAATATTATATCATATTATTAAGTATACTAACACACTAATATATATTTAGAGTGTTCCACCCAAAAACAGAAAACACATTCTTTCGGCTGTATATGGTACTGTCTCCAAAACAGATCACATACTAGCTAATAAAGCACGCCTAAGGCAAAAAAATTGAAATTTTACCATGCACATTATTGGATCATAGTACAATGAAACTAGAAATCAATAGCAAAAAAACCACAGAAACTATGCAAACATATGGAAATTAAACTTCCAAATCATCAGTGGGTCACAGAGGAAATTAAGAAAGATACCGTTCCTAGAATTAAATGATAATGACAGTACACTATACCAGAACTTATGGGACACAACGAAAGCAGTCCTACAAGGGAAGTTTATAGCAGTGTATGCCCACATCAGAATGGCCCTAAATACATAACCTAGCAGTGCATCTCAAGGTCTTAGAAAAACAAGAACGCTTCAAATCCAGAGATTATACAAGGAAGGAAATTATTATAAAGATCAGAGCAGAAATTAATGAAATGGAAGCTAAAACAAAGAATCAATGAATCGTAAAGCTGGTTCTTTGAAAGAATAAATAAAATAGACAAAACCTTAACCAACCTTACCTAAAAAGCAAAGAAAATACAACTACCAATTAAGAAAAACCCAGGACATTAAGGATTCACAGCCAAATTCTACGAGAAGATCAGGGAAGACCTAACACCAGTACTCCTTGAATTTTTTAATGAAATTGAGAGGGAAGGTATACTTCCAAAATCATTTTTGGAAGCAAACATTATCTTGATTGCAAAATCTGACAAAGATCCAGTCAAAAAACAGAACTATCAGTCAATTTCTCTAATGGACAGAGATGCAAAAATCCTTAACAAGATGCTGGCAAACAGAATGTGACAAATCCTTACACCATGACCAAACAGGTTTCATCCCAGGGATACAGGGATGGTGTAACACACACGGATCAATGAATGTAATTCACCACATAAATAGAAGGACAAAAATCACATGATCATTTCAATAGATGCAGAAGAAGTTTTTTTTACAAAATCCAACACCCATTCATGATAAAAACCCTGAGGGAAATAGGTATAGGAGGTCTTTTATCTCAACATGGTAAAAGCCATTTATGACCACCTAGTGCCAACATCATATTAAACGGGGAAAAGCTGAAAGCCTTCCCTCTAAAATCAGGAACAAGACAAGAATTCCGTTATCACCACTCTTGATCAACAGTCCTCCAAACATTAGCCAGACCAATCAAACAAGACAAAAAGGATACATATAGGAAAGGATGATGTCAAAATGTTTGTAGAAGACTTGATCCTTTACTTAAAAGATGCAAAAAAAAAAAAAAAACCCACCAAAAGACTCCTAAAATTGATAACTAAATTCAGCAGTGTAGCAGGATACAAAATAAACACATACAAATCAATAGCATTCCTATACACTAATAATAAGCCCACTGAAAAAGAAATTAAGAAATCAACACCATTCGCAATAGAACCCTTATTAACCTAACTAAGGAAGTGAAAGACCTCTACAATGGAAATTACATCTGACTCAAAAAGGAAATCAAGGGCCTGGGATTTAACTCAGTGGTTAGAGTGCTTGCCTTGCAAGCACAGGGCCCTGAGTTCGATCCCCAGTACAAAAAAAAAAAAAAAAAAAAGGAAATCAAGGAGGGGACATTAGAAAATGGAAAAATATCCCCATTCCTGGATAGGCAGAAGCAACAATCAAAATGGCTATATTACCAAAACAGATATACAGATTTAATGGAATTCCAATCAAAATACTAATGTCATTTCTCACAAACCTACAGAAAATAATCCTAAAATTTATATGAAATCAGAAGAGATCCAGAATAGCCAAAGTAATCCAGGGTAACAAAAGCAAAGCAGGTAGTATCACAATTTCAGACTCAAAGTTATACTGTGAAGTTACAGTGATGAAAACAGCATGATGCTGGCATAAAACCAAATACGTGGATGAATGGAACAGAATAGAGGGAGCAGAAACAACCCCGGGTACATCACTTATTTGATATTTGACAAAGGAGCTCAAAACCTACACTGGCGGAAAGACAGCCTCTTTAAATTAATAAATGGTGCTGCAAAAATTGGATAGCCACAAGCAGACGATTGAGTCTAGACCTATACATCTCACCGTGTACTAAACTACAATCAAAATGGATCAGAGATCTAAATTTTAAAACAGAAACAATCTGTGGAAGATAAAATGTGTACAACTCTTGAAGACATAGGTGCAGGCAAAGACTTTCTGAATAAACCCCAAAGGCACAAGAAGTAATACCAGAACCAATAAATGGGATCATATCAAATAAAAAAGCTTCTGTACAGCAAAGCAAACAATGCAGAGTGAAGAGACAATCTACAGAATGAGAAAAAAAATTTGCCAGTTATTCCACAGACAGGAGTATATACAAAGAACTCAAAAAAATAGACCCACTCCCAAATAAAAGATTCAATCGAAAAATGGACAACTGAAATGAATAGGCACTTCTCAGAAGAAGTACAAATGGCCAATAAATGCATGAAAAAATACTCATCACTCCTGGCCATCAGAGAAATGCAAATTAAAACTACATAGATCCCATCTTACCCCAGAAAGAATGGCTATTATCAAAAATTCTAATAACAACAAATGCTGGCAAGGCTGTGGGGAAAGAGGAACTCCTCTACATCGTTACTAGAAGTGTAAACTAGTATAACCACTATGGAAATCAATGTAGAGAGTCCTCAAAAAACTAAAACTAGATATTCCATTTTACTCAGCTATTCCACTTCTAGGTATCATCTCAATAGAGTTAAAATCACTGTATCACAGGAGTACATGTATATCCATATTTACAGCGGCACAATAGCTGCTAGATGATAGCTAGCTAGATCTTGGTAATAGCATATATGTCCATCAACGGATGAATGGATAAGGAAAATGTACTTATACACAACTGGAATATTACACTACCATAAAGAAAGATAAACTTTAGGCATTCATAAGTAAATGGATGCAATTCGAGAACGTGTTAAACGAAATAAGTCATACATACAAGCTCAAATATTGCATGGTTTCCCTTATATGAGAAATATTTGTGTATACACACACACATATACACACACATACATACACACACACACAGAGCAAAATAGATAAATATGGTAGGATCAAATACTTATTCCGTTGTTTTAAAAATATTTCAATATATGTGCTAGTTTGTTTCATTTATATTACTAGTTTATCTTACTTCATTAAAAGAGATTTCAGTGTTTTACTGTTTCTTTTGTTGTAAGAATCTTTGGTTTGTCTCCTACTCCGAGTAACTACTTTGAAGATAATGAGACATAGTGTAATAAATATTGTTGTTCTCTTATTATTTGGTTATGAATTTTTTTCATAAAATAAAAAAGGTATCCTACATACAGTATTTGGGGACTTAAATTTATTGAGATTTATCCATATTGTTGTTTGCTATTGTTACTTGATTTGACTGCCATATAATAAATAGTCCATTACTACCCTTCTGTTATTGCCTATTTATTATCTGCTCTCCCACTAAAGGTTATTTACCTTATTTCTAAAATGTGACTGTTACTTGCTGCTGTGAATATTCTTGTACATGGCAAGATTTTCTCTTTTATATATACTGATGAGCAGATCTGCTAAGTCACAGTGTAAATGCTCAATTTTAGGAGACAATGTCAACTGTTTTCCAAAGAGTTTGGCAATGTCAAAATCTTTAGAAAGCCTGCAGATTTACAATTACATTATCTAACACCTACAGAACAATATACACATTTCTTTCTATGAAATGTTTACTTGTGTCTTTTGCCCATTTTTACTGGGCTCATGGAGCTTTTCTTATTTATGTATGGACATACAAGTAAACAAACATTTCTGTAACAATCTAGAGTATAAGATGTCTTAGATGCCAACTTAAATAAAAGTACATTATCTGAGTTATCAATTCATACTGAATTTAACTTTCGTTTTCTCTATAAGTTCTGTACTTATCTCTAAAGCACAACTTTTAAAATGCATGTGTGCACATATATATGGTTATATGTGCATGTGTATCCACGATACGCAATATCATTATCAGGCATACATTAAGAAAAATCACGAATTTCATCAAAATATGCAACAAGGTTTCTTAATTAGCTTATATATATATATATGTATATATTTAATTAGGATCCAAATATAGACCATACCCTGCAATTGGCTAAAATGTCTCTTAGGTCTCACTTAACTTATATGTTGACCTCCATCTGAGGTGCTTTTTTTCTTCCAGAAGAAATCAGTTGGCTTGTCCTATAAAGTATTCCACAGCTTCAATTCCATCCTATAATGCACAATTTCTAATCCCCTCTTAAATCTAGAAACTTGATCAGATTTGTTTTCATTTGAAAAACTGGGTGGCATATACCTCCAGAGACATAATATGTCTCTCTTTCTCAGATACAAGCAGACATTGCTGATCAGAGCTTAAATTCATTAATTCCCATTAATTTGATGAAATTTTAAGTCTGCACAATCTAGTGATGAAATATGATCTCTCTTTCCTACCTACTACATGACAGAACTATGTTTCATTCTTCTCACAACACTTAATCACTACCTAAAATAATCTTGTGAATTTGTTTACTGACCACCTATCTCTCCCTGTTAGAAAATAAATGCAACAAGAGCAGAGACCCTGTCAGTCTTTCACCACTGTATCCCCCAAACCTAGAATAGCACCTATCTGATTCATGTTCAATAAAAATTTATTAAATGGAAAAATATTTAAAAACAGTTCCTGCCCCTAAGGAATTCAGTCCTATGGGGAATACCAATAAGAAAATCAGCAATTACAGCACACAGTTGAGGGCTTTGAAGGAAGTCAGTGTTGGGAACTCCAGTAACAAAGAAGATGCAGCCTAACCCAGTCTGCCAAGATCTAACAGATGAGTGAAACTGGCAGTAGAGGGAGGTGATGCAGGTAAAGCTTTCCAAGTAGAGGTAATAAGAGAAGTACAACAAGCAAGAGAAGACGGTAACCTGACAGTCAAGCAAAGTGAACAGACTCAGAGGACACTTAGGAAAAAGTGCCACACAATGTAATGATTCATTATAGCAAGGGATGAGGGAAAAGGAGTAACAAAAGATTATGCTTAAATTTTGACTTTAGGACATTGTATGAATAGTATTTTCATTCATAAAAAGAAAGAAAAAAGAACAGAAAAAAGTAAACCCAAGAAAGAAAAGTTCAATGCAGTTCCAAGTTTCATGTGACCCTGTGGTTTAAGAATGGAAACATCCAATAAATACTTCAATAAATGTCTTCAGAATTCTGGAGAATAAAATGGAGCAGAAATACAGATCTGTGCTTCCTTAGCACTGAGATGACAAATGATGCCACTGTAGTAATGACATCACCCAAAGAAGGTTCAGTAAGAAGATTACACTTGTGCAATATGCTAAAATAATACATGTAATGGGCAGGAAGGTAAAGAGAGGCCCTGAGTTAGGTTTCCCACTGCTGGGGCATAACACGTGATATCTACAACTTGAAGTAGAGGTTTAATTTGGCTTATGGTTTCAAAGGATTAAGTCTGTGACTTGACCTACACAGACATGAACGTGAAAGGGCATGGCAGAACAAAACTGCTCAGTTCATGGTGGCCGGTAAGTAGAGCAAGAGAATAGCACCACAGAAGAAGGGACCAGGGACCAGATTCAGACCCCAAGATCACACATCCATAACCCACCCAGACCCACCCACAACTGCTGTACCAATCCCCTAAGCAGATCCCAAGCAAATCAAGTTGACAATTAAACTTAACTGTTACAAGCCAACAAGACAATGTTTTAAGAGGCAAAATGGAAATCAAAACCCGAAGACTCTCGGATCATGGAAACCTAGGAACTGCAACACTGAAGATGCACTGGTAAATAGCACTAAAGAACTATCTATAGGTTAGTAAGACTAAGACTAAACTAAGTAGTCAGACAAAAAACATCTCTTCCAAACTAGTAAATGCTCATCTCCTGACCAATTAAAATCATTTTTCCTAAAAACTAGAAGGGGAAAAAAAAACCCAAGAACAAAAATCAACCCAACAAATTCTAGTCTGTGGCAAAGTTTTCATTGTTCTCTAAATCCTACTTGCTCCTTTTAATATTTTACCAGTGAGTTTTAGGCTGAAAAAAAAATATATATATATATGTATTCAATCTGAATTAATTCAATCTGAATCAATACAAATGTCATTCAGTAAATATCCACTACTCTTAGTATCTGGTGTTCAAACTCTCTGGCTAATTCTAGAGGCCTAATTCCAACAAGAGGACTATTTTTGGCAATTAGTTAAGACTGCATAAAACAAGCAAAACCACTCTAAGAATCAGGCCTCACTCCCTGTTTAAATCCCGGAGTCAGAGGCTATGTCAATAAGCATATTCAGAAGCAAGAGTATATGAGCACCTTTTAAAAAAAACTGTAATTAAGTCTGCAATTAAAGATGCAATGTGGTTAAGTGAACAAGCTCAAGGCTTAAAGCCAGAACTATTTTAAACAGAAAATCCACATTTGCCAATTACTTTCTGACCAACTCTAAGAATGTTCTATAACTCCTACAGAAAACATAATAGGAAATAATCAAATAACTGTAAATCAAAACGAGATAGTCAAACAAAAATTAAAAGTAGTTACAGAAATGAAGAAATACTCATAAATACGACATAAAATAAGATTTAAATCTTCATGTTTTCAGGAATAGAATAGGAGCCGGGACACATATTCCAAACAGATCTCCCAGGCACAGCATCTGAACAGTGAGGAGGTCACAGCATAAGGCAAGCACAGATACCTCTTCCTTCCCTGAGCCTTCTACTCTGAGTCTGGGTGTTTAGGCTTTCTCCTCTCACAAGAAGTATCCACTCAATGAAAAACAAAGGGATTTAGCTTAGAAGTCACTCAGTAACTAAGACATTGCTAACATGGAAACAAGTCAGAGATGAACAGTTTCTGTTAAGCGAAAACCATCCGCAATCATGAAAGAAAACTGCAATCAGCTCAAAGGCTGCTAATTCCTGCTTTGGGGCCAATGCTTGTCAAATACTAGGTATTTTATCAATGCCAAAACATTTAATACTTAAATAATACAGTGAAACACCCCATTTTAAAGTTAAGAAACAAAGGATAGGAGAGGTGGGTCACCACGCTTAAATATAGGTGGTGGCACATCACTGTAATCCTAGCTACTCGGAAGGCTGAGGCAGAACAGCTGCCAAGTCCAAATGCAGCCTAGACAATTTAGTGAGACTGTCTAAACGTAAAAACTAAGTAAGGACTGGGGATATAACAGTGAGGGTGAGGGCCTGGGTTTACGTCACCTCTCTCTCTCTCTCTCTCTCTCTCTCTCACACACACACGCACGCACGCACGCACACCCCTATCTTTATGTACAAATTCTGTGATCATCTAACACCCAGGTCCCGGATATTATGAAATACTGCCATGCAAGTCTGTAGTCTCATTTTTTAATGTTTACAATTGAGTGAACTTTAAGTGAGGATCTACAGAGGCCCATTTTGCAACAATAGAACCATTTTTGGACACTAGTCAAGACTGCATAAAACAAGAAAAGCCACTGTAAGGATCATGCCTCCCTCTGTTTAAATCACTCTATTTCAAGCTGTGTTAATAAGTTTGTTCAGTAGTAAGAACACAAGAGTACCATTTTTTGTAATTCAATTCCACAAATAAAGAGACAATGTGGCTGAAGGTATACAGTATATAAATATTTAAATGATACATAAAATTTTTTTTTTTAATTTTGAAACAAAGTCTCGGTGGTCTAGGCTCAGCTGGAAGGTGAACCTCCTCCCTCAGCCTCTAGAATATCAAGGATGATACCTGTGTGCCACCCTGCCTGGCTTGAATTTCACTGTTTCACTTGCATTTAAATTCTGACCTTGTTTTGACTTCATAAGTGTTTTGAAACTATACACATATGGGGTTTGTACCAAGTTCTTGATTTTTACACATTTAAGTAATGGTGTATTTTAAAAATTAAGTCAAACTGGTGGTGCCCCCCTATAATCCCAGCACTTGAGGGGCTGATACAGGAGGATGGCTGTGAGCTGGAGGCTAGCCTGGGCTACACAGAGAGTTCAAGGCCAGCCTGGACTATATAGTGAGACCCTTTCTCAAAAACCAAAAGAAAAAAAAAATTTAAGTCAAAACCAGGGATGCACAAATTTACTTTTCCTTTAAAAGGGATATACATAACTCAGTTTTGGGAGTGACAGAATACAGATTGATAGCAGAGGAATTAGTGTCAGATCTGAACTGAACTACTAGCTATACAGCTTACTAGCTATATATCACCTTGGACAAGCTGCTGATACTCACTAGCTATTTAGTCTCCTTATCTATAAAATATGATTACTTTATACAGGTTCATCAGGAGGATAACATGAAACCACATATATAAAATGTTCAGCATAGCTTCTGGCCTCTATCAGGTACTCAGTAATTAAAATTAATATTTATAAAACTATCTAAACTTTATAATTAAAAAAATAATTTTCAGGGTCTAAAATGTTACATTTTCTCAATGAGTGTTAAACTGCTACTCCAAACAATTCAAAAGAATACTTCTGTATAATTATTACTTAAATTTTCTATGGGTGTAACTAGCCAGGTGTTGTGGCGCAGGCCTGTAATCCCAGCACTCAGGAGGCTGAGGCAGGAGGATTGCCATGAGTTCAAGGCCAGCCTGGGCTACATGGCAAGACCCTATCTCAAAAAAAAAAAAACCCCAAAAAACAGAACAAACAAACAAACAAACAAAAAACACCTTTTTTTCCTATGGGTATAAATGATTTTAAATTATGGGTTTATCTTTTATTTAATTAGCATATTTAGTTCTCTTAATACTTCCTTATCTTTAAAGTCTGTAATTCTTCCCAAAGTTAATTTGCTTCCCTAAAAATTGTACTTATTGGCTAGTTATAAAATTATTTACAGTTCTGCAAATTATATACCATGTTGGATAACCTTTAGCAGTTACTTCCTACTTTTCCAAAAACAAAATACACTGGTGTATTAATGGAAAGTGGCTAAAAAAATTTAAAAAATGAATCCGCCTAGGAGTATCAAATGCCTA
Source organism: Hystrix cristata (assembly GCA_004026905.1). Lineage (NCBI taxonomy): Eukaryota > Metazoa > Chordata > Mammalia > Rodentia > Hystricidae > Hystrix > Hystrix cristata. Next base: position 99,284 of record PVJO010004431.1, on the reverse strand, counting down.
TATGACTTTAAAGTGCAGACTAACTAAAGTGTCAATTTTCAAGGCTTCATTCATCATGTGAAAACAGTACCAATTTTGAAACAACAACCTTTAATTCTAAACCAAAAGTGTACAAATAAGTATTCATTGTTTCATCAGTTAACACTAAAAATAAATATGAAAAAGTGACACTTCTATAAGGACAACTCAAGTATTTGTAAAATTCTATTAAAAATATTTCAAGACAGTTTTCTCTTACATTATCAGGTGCAAAATACTCACAGTTTGATAATATGAGGATGACGAAAGAGTTTCAGGTTTTGAATTTCTCGTTTTATTTTTCCAACAACATCTAAACTGCGAATCTTCTGTCTATTTAGGATTTTAACTGCCACTTTATGGCCTGTCAATTGATGTTCTCCAACTAAAGAAAAAAGCAAAAATGTGCTGTCATATCAACATGATCACTACTCAGGCTTCCTTCCCGTGCCCTAGACCTCCTGACACGTATCAAGCACTTCTGTATCACCTGCTGCGTGGAACGGAAGCGCTCTCACTGCTGCTTCCAGGTGAATGCGCACTCAAGGACAGTTTAGACACCATGCCTGGTCAACGCTGTTCCCCGGTACTGCAGAGACGCGAATCGAGTATCTGTGGAAAGGGTTACTGAATTCTGTATTCCCACATAAAAATATAATCAACTTCAGATGTACTTTTAGACAGAATAGAATCCACTGTATTTTCTCCTTTTATGCTCACTGCTACTTATTGTAGAAAAAAAAATTGCTGTAACAAATTAAAAACCTAGAATTAGTTTCATTACTATCTCATCAGAAAATTCACGTGGCCCTTTTTTGCCTTTCGCATAAAGCTATGTTAAATTAAAGAATACTCTTCCCTGATTTCATATAACACATTCATTTTATCCACACTAATAGTGACAATCCTTGAATACTGCTCAGATGAAAAGAACCCTCAATCAGGGAACAAACTTGTCAGCCGGCTCTCCGACGTCTTTAATTCCATTCTAAAACTTCGGCATTCTCATCAAAACACCCACCTCCCTCGACTCCTTTCAGCACACACTCCCTTCTTCTCTCTGGGGAAATGAAGTTTTTAGGAGTGCTCTCCTGTATTAAAGCCCCTTCTATCCAGCCCTTTCCTCCAGCTGCAGAGATGTGGTCGGTCCTCCTGCTCAAAGCCAGGCTCATCGCCTTGTGTACCTGAAGCTACCCCTTCTACGCTTTTTGTCATGTCACATTTTTCTTCCGAAATACCTCCTTACCCCCTGCCCCTCCAAATCTTCCATTTATCCAGCATCCTCCTTTAGTTTCCAACATTTGTTTCATCAAGATTTCTCAAAACAGTAGTCTGAGTTTATCTTCTCTTCCACTCTCATCACCACTTTGAAACCCACTGTCATCAGGACTCTGCCTCCGTTCACCCACTGAAAACATGGGGCCATGAAAGACCTTTCAGCCATCAAACCACAGCACTTCTCAGTTCTCGGATTACCGCGATCTCTGCTGCACCAAACACCATCGATCACACCCTCTTTTGAGGCAGCACTGCTCTTTCCTGCTTCTAACTCCTAGATGCCCTTTATGCCCTCCACCTGCTCCTTAAAGGTTAGCGGGGGTCGGTTTCTAATGCAGGCCCTCGGTAGATGCTTAAGTCATTTCATTCATGTCTCATAGTTCTCATTTGATGTAAATGTAATGTGCCAATGACTCTGCCCTTCCTTCAAATTCATATACAGTACTTCAAGATTAATATCCCACAAACACCTCAAATTCAGCATGCTGAAAATTAAACAGCACTCATCTTCTCTTCCTCTGCCAAACTTGTGTTCTCTATTTCACTTTATGGTGCACAATCTATGCTAGAAATGAAGTCAGCTGATGTCACCTAAGTGTTTCTTAAGTCAGACTCCACTCATTATGACAAAATAGTAGTTAACAATGACAAAAGTGACAACTAAAGATATTTAGCAAATGTTCAGTATATGCTAAGCGTTATTCTAAGTACTGGTTGACCCACTCGCTCAACACAACAACTCTATTAACATTACTGTCTTCCACCATACATGAGAAACCCAAAGCTGTCTGACTACAGAACCAACATGTTTAATCACGCAGGACAGTAACACCCAGAGTAATCCTAACATAAAATGGACCGATTTAATAAGAACTAAATTTTCCATCACAGGAAGTTACTTTTATCTTAGTAACATTCTTAAGCAGTAAATTATCTCCCAAAGTTTACTGAATATTAAAAGCTACTTTCACAGTATATAAATGAATTGGGAGAAACCAAGTTTAAGCAACTCAAATTTACTATACTTCCAAAATATACTTCTATGACTCCAAAAAACCATTAACTTGAGAGACATGCTATTCACTGAAAATAACCTAAATAGTTACTTGCTCTCTGACCAGTTTATTACTCACTTTCAGGATTTTATAAAACCTAAACACTTGTCTAACAGAGGACCTAACAAGACATCTCTCTCCAAATCCCTGATGGCCTCAAGGAAGGTAACCAGCACTGTAATCCCCTTGTCAACAGAACAGGGAAGAATTCAATTCCTCTTTTCCCAACTGATAAGTAAAATTACTATCTACTGTGATCTTCTCAGATCAAAGAAGAGCAAGGACTCTTAACAGCGAAGCAGATGGATCTTTTGTTTGTTTGTTTGTTTTTATTGCCACATGGTTAATCTGGAAAACAAGCAAACAAAAAAGTAAATGAATTCACTCCGAAGATAACAAAATAATAAAATATTACTTGGTCTATGATATCTGTGGAAATAATTGATTTATCTTTATAAATAAAACTTTCTCTGAAATACTGAAAAAGAAATGGTGTTCTCTCAAAATGGTTAAGCACACTGATAAGCTAATTAGCTAACTGATACCAAAGTGATCAAATGCATTAAGAATTTCCCTTTTTTGCTGAATTACACAAGCCTCTTTTGCCTAACAATTCCTTAAATGAATTAGTACTTCGCCATGATTAAATCAAAAATAATTTTTCATGATAACTCTCCACCTGAAAATCAGAGTTAAGAACAAAACCTCATATATATAAAATACTTACTTATATAGTGGTAGACGTGAACTTTATGTAAATCAAAAGGAAAGACATTAAAAGGTTTGCATTCGTCAGTTTTATTCCCATTCATTTATTCAATCTAAAAACATTCACTAAATATATTCTACCCTGTAAGAACTATGTTGGTCACAGGCACATTAAGAGATTTTTAATAGGCTTCCAAGTTTCAGTAGGGATTAAAAATAGCAGTGATGAAAGAGTTGAAGTAAATTTTGTATGGTATTTAATCTAGCTAAAGACTGTCAGGAATACTTTATTTGTAAAGGGTAGATAAGAAAGAACATTATAAAAATAATGAGGATGGACAAACTTGCCATAATTTATTATGTCTATAAGTAAATATCCAAATCAGTACTCCTTTTATAAGGGACAATGAAGGACATTCACCTTAGAACAGCTGTTTAATGAATGCCTACATGGTAAAAACTACTAATTACACTTATATTAGCCTTGGGATTTAAGTGATAAATGAAGTAGTTCTATCACAGGGCTAGCTGTCCCCCAATATCTACTGCACCTTTCCCAGGCATGACTCCCAAACTACACCTGAGCATACAGCCACCTAGAAAACACACTGCAACCTAGCATGTCTTGCAACTAGATGTGGCCATATTCTGGCCAATAACATGGATTAGTCAACTTCTGATCACGCTGACAAAATACCTAAGTATAACAACTTAAGAGGAGGAATGGATTATTTTGGCTCAGGGCTTCAGAGGTTTCAGTCAAAGGTAAACTGGCTCCGTCCCTTCAGGCCTGTAGTGAGGCAGAACCCCTATGGAAGAATGATATGGCTGAGGAAGGTGCTCATCTCATGGCAGCCGGGAAGCAGAAAGGGCATGCCAGTGGGAAAGGGCTAGAGACAAGGTACAGTTCCCAAGGGCTAGACTCAGGCCCTTCAACTTGGCCCCACATCCTAATAGCCTATTCAGCTATAAACTTATCAACTGATGAGGTCAGAGCCCTCAGATCATATCACTTCCTCAAAGTCCATGAGCTGGCAATCAAGCCTTAAACACAAGGAATTCTGGGGATATTTCAGATCCAAACCAAAACAACACACAGAGAGTAGGAATGTCTCTGGCAGCTTCCTCTTCATCCCTTCTTCCATCCCAAAGCATGAAACTTCAAAGTCACCATTCTGAACCCTGACTTTTGACTCCCCTCTGCTCAAACTTTACAAGAGAGCCAAATACATCTATCTTGTTTAAGCCCTCTTATTAAAAAAAAAAGAAAGAAAGAAAAAAATTATCATTCTCTAGTAGTCCATCTTAATTTCCCTGAATTTTAGCCAAAATACAGAAAATATGGAACCTTAGCAGGGAAAGTTTACTCTGCCTTCTATAATTTTACATTTGATAAGGTGTAGAACTGTCACACAAAAGGAATGGAACTGATTTATATCATTCTAGAAGAGAAAATAGGGAATACAAGAATTGACAGAAATTCTTTCAACTGTTACCCGCTCTATAAAGCCTCTCCCTCTTTACCATTCTGGTCTACACTGAAAATTTCTTTTTTTTTTTTTTTTTAAGGTAACTACTAGTCCCTGCACATACTCTTTTCGTGGGATGTATAACACTAATATTCACTTGATTCCCAACTGATGTCTTGATATTAGGTGGGAGGGGTCAGAGGTCAGGTTTCTTGTGGTCTTTGTCTTATTTTCAGGGACTCAACTGCTGGCAATAGGCAGCCAGGAAAATGGGGCATGGAATGGCTAAACTTGCTCAGGTCATGTAGTGACAGAGCTGGAATTCGAACCCAGGCAGCATGTCTTCGGAGTCAGTACTATTAAGTACACAGCCCAGGAATCAATCAGGAAGTTCAGCCATTTGTCGAGATGACCATAAAATAAAATTCCTGCAAAGTAACGGGCTAGATTAGATCAAGTGGCCTTTCTCTTCCGCTGCTTAAAATCTCTAATTATATCCCCAAGGATCATTCCACACTGAAAGGCATAAATCTTTTAAACCATTACCACCACTTGATGATTTTATTTGCCATTTGCTGGCTGCTTTCCAGCTCTGACACATTTTTCTTAATGTACAAAGGGCACGACTTCACACAGCTGTATTATGCAGGTGTAAATACACAATTGTTTTGCACAAAGATAAAATGATAATTTTTCAAATTTCCAATATCATTCCCAGATGAGATCCAGCATTTATCACCATCGTATCACCCATAACTTAATAAAGCATAGTTTAGAACACTATTCCACATTAATCTAAATACTTCCTCAATTTTAATGTATCATAGAAAGTATCATATCTACCCAAACAAAGAAAAGCAATGATAAAAATAAAATGCTGATTAATTTAGATCTCAATTGTGGCCCATTTATCCGCAAGACTCAAACGAAGCAAAGAAAAAAATTGCCGAACTGTCCCTTTGCTGTAAAGGACACAAAAATTATCACCTAATAACTGGAACTGTGTCAAGGTGGGAAACCTTTGATCCACAGAAGTTAACTAATGTCACTGTTCTACTGGCCCATTAGTTGTATGGACCATTTCCTACAGTTCTATACTCTCTGACCTACATACAAAAAAAAAAAAAAAAAAATTACAAAAAAAAAAATACTCTTAAGCTACAATTTTTTGGTATTTGATATTATTTTCTCATTGAAACTGTGGCATTCATAGTGTTGTCCATATCTTTCCTTTGTAGTAAAATCAATGCATGTACCTCTTTGCATACAGGCTAGAATAAAATTTAAGAATACCTGGAGGCTAAGTGTGGTGGCACACACCTATAATCCCAGCTACTCAGGAGGCTGAGGTAAGAATCTCAAATTGGAGGCCAGCCTCGAACTTTGCAAGACCCTGTCTCAAAATAAAAATAAATAAATAAAAATGTAAAAAGGTGGAGATACAGCTGAATGGTGAGTGCTTGCCTGGCATGCATGAGGCACTGTAAAAAAAAGTGGAAGCTACATTAAACTAGGAGCCAAGTATACCTGGCACCAGCAAACTAGGCCTTGTTCAAGTCCACAGTCTTGATTCACTCACATTAAGAGCTTGAGCTCTAGGAGTCAGGAGTGATGTGACCCACATTCCTCCCTTTACTAGATTCCTGTCAGACAACACAAGGCGCCTTTCTTCTTGCCCATGGTGAAACAAAACAGTTTCATTGCTTTTCTCCAAATTTCCTTTTCCTAAAAGTCCTTTAAAGTTCTCTAAAGGATAGTTCCAAGGAGGAGACAAAAGACTTTTACTTTTGATTTACCACTGATTTAAAGAGGATATTGAACTATATATAGATACCCTTTTTAATTCCTAGAACTCTTTAAAGTACTTATTGTGATGCCCAGTTTACAGATGAGGATACTAGGAATTAAAGAATAAGTGAGCAACAGGATGGTGTGCCTGCCCTCAAAGTCCAAGCTCAAAACTCAGACTACTTTACCTCTCAGCGATCAGTCTCTCTCGATAACGTAGCAAGAGCACTCCCTTGCAAGTTTATTCTCTTACCCTTCCCTGGCTTAGGGTCTAAGAAATGAGGCCACAATGAAGAGATGGAGTCTAGTAGTGAAAATCTAAGGAATGAGAGAGAATGGATGAGACTGATGAAGTACAAACTGTGTTCAGTTAAAAGAGCGAGGCCGGGTAGATTGTGGCCTCTCCTGATAGACATACAAGAGTCATGCAACAAGTGCTGCTTAAAATCAAGAAAATAAAACAAGGACTAAAACAGCTTTGGTAATCTCTAAATCCCAAAACATCACATGCAACATGCATTGAAGGAGTATTGAAAGACTGAGTTCATAAATCCCTGAAGACCTTTCCACCTGGTTGCTTTCATCAAGTTAGTTTGTGTGTCCATTGTTCATTCCTTCATTCAGCAAATATTTTCTGGTTGCTGAAAGTGGAATTTGCAATCTGGTAAAGAATATAAATAAACAAAATAAATACAATGGTGATAAATGAAGAAAATAAAGCAGAGAAAAAGTGACAGGGAAAAAGGGCTCTTTAAAACAGATCAGGAAAGGCCTGAGAATATAATTTTCTACTAAAGACTTGCTCTACACCTAACTTCTTTGATCACATAACTTGTTGTATTCTGCTTTATTTTTAAAACCAGTGTTTAGAGGGTTGGGGATTTAGGTCAAGTGGTAGAGCACTTGCCTAGCAAGTGCAAGGCTCTGAGTTCGATCCCCAGCATCCCAAAAAACCCCCCAAAAAATGGTGTTTATATTGACTTTCATTCTAACTTTAAAATAGTTCTTTAAAACTTAGGTCAATCTAGGATTCCATAGGAAAATCAAATTAATTTTTAAATAAGATGAGAAAATAGAACAATAGTTTTTTAGCATAGAACAAATTATTTTAAATTGCTGGAGAATATCAGCATTCACATTAGGGGTAAAGATCTGAAAAAATATTCTTAGAGGTCCTCCTTTCAGATGAACAGCAGACTGCCAGAAACACTTACCCCAAAACCTCCTAAATCATGCCCTCTCTCATATCTTCCCAACTCCAATCCCTGGGTGTCTATTTTCTCCTGTTTTTGGGGTCTCTCTTACGCCACATATTTCATCTCCTTGTTCACTCTTTCTTTTCCAGTCTTCAAATATCTCCCATTCCACTCCCGTTAATTTTTACTTGAACAATGGGCAGTAGGGTTTTTTTCCTGAACATATTTAATGAACATGATTTTAAATTCTGTGGAATGATTTAGAATTCTCTCTGAAACAAAACATGAAACATAAAATGCTTTGTTTATCTAGGGCCTTTAGGTTTCATTTTAATGGTTACTCCAGAGATTACAACACACATCTTTAACTTAGTACAGATTATTTTCACAATTCACAGAAAATGCAAGGACTTTAGAACACTTTTACTCTTTCTTCTCACACCTTGTTATTGTGGTAGTTGACTCGTACATATATTTTAAGTCTCACAGATGATACTTTTACAGCCTGTATCTAGTTATCCCCATGTTTACCCTTTTCAATCCATCTAGGATCACTTTCTTCCTAGGTTCCCTATACTGTGGCTATACTGGTGACAAATTCTCTCACTCTGTGTTTGCATGAAAACATATTCTGCTTTATTTTGAAGTGATTTTTTTCTATTTTGTTTTTTGTTCATTTGTTTTCTGGCTGAGTACAAACAGCAAAGGCTGGGAATACGTTGCTTTCAACTCTACAAAGATACCATTGCAGGGCTGGGGATGCAGGTCGATAGAGTGCCTGCTTAGCATGTGTGAGACAGAAGGAAGGAAGGAAGGAAGGAAGGGAGGGAGGGAGGGAAGGAAGGAAGAGAACAGAAAGGAAGAAGGGAAGGAGGAAAGGAAGGAAGGAAGGAAGGAGGGAGGGAGGGAGGGAGGGAGGGAGGGAAGGAAGGAAGGAAGGAAGGAAGGAAGGAAGGAAGGAAAGAAAGAAAAAGAAAGAAAGAAAGAAAGAAAGAAAGAAAGAAAGAAAGAAAGAAAGGGAAAGAAAGAAAGAAAGAAAGGGAAAGAAAGAAAGAAAGAAAGAAAGAAAGAAAGAAAGAAAGAAAGAAAGAGAAAAAGGGAAAGAAGAGAAAAGAAAGAAAGAAAAGAAAAGAAAAAAGAAAAGAGGGAGGGAGGAAGAAGGAAAGAGAGGGGAGGGGAGGTTCATTCCATCATCTCTTCACATTCATTTTCGCTGTTGTTTTTGGAGAAGTCAGGATATTGTTTGTCTCTCTGGAAATAATATGCTTCGATTTTCTCTGCAGCTGCTTTTAAGGTTTTCTCTCAACATTTTCCCCAACTGCATGGATGCAGTCTGCACCACCACAAAAAAGCCTCAAGCAAAGGGAAATATTTCTAGCAGCTTTTGATGTATCTACAAATGGTTTTCTTGCATTTACTCTGCTTTGGACTTCTGGATTTGTGGCTTAATGTCTAGAAAATTTTTTCCACTTTTATCCTCAAATACTCTTTCTGGCCCACTCTCTCTCTTCCTGTGAAACTCTGTAATCCCTACTCTGTGATCACCAGTGGTTTTGAATTCAAAATAACACTTATAGGGCACAAAACATTCTAACCTAACACTAGCTTTACCTGGCTTTTTAGGAGGACGTAGGTCTGGAAACAGAGAATGTCAGCACACCATAATCAAACAGCTTGAAACAGAATTGTTGTTACCTCCTGGCCACATCATCAGACTGAGGCACAGGAGGCTGTGAGATGGTGAGACCCACATAAGAGGACGCCATCTGCTGTAGCACCCATAAGCCTCAAACAGGAGCCGCATTGTGCTGCAACCCCTTCCTGTAGCTTTTGAGCCCCCTGCCAGGGCTGGATGAGCTTGAAGAGACACCTCAAAGGAAAGCTGGAGATCTGGTCCACCTATAAGTTCCATGCCGGCAAAAACAATGAATAATGTAGGCTTTGGAATACAGTCTGTTCATTCACAGTCCTCTCAGTCCAGGTGCAATTAACCAATCACAAGTCATTTTCTCATAAATAATATTGGTTGGTAACAGAACAGATGAATCACATTTATTGTGGTGTATGTTCAAAGAAACTATTTTTTAAAAAGTAAACTTAGCATAAGTTTGGAATTAACATTTTCTATACAAGTTCCAATAATACATGCAGTAGACTTCTCACTGTATTCTAATGTATAAATTATACTTTCCATCCTTTTGTTCTCTATGCTTCACTCCGGGTATTTTCTTCAGACCTGTCTTCCAGCTCACTAATGCTCGTTTCATGGAATCTAATCTGCTATTACTATTATCAACCCATGGGATCCAATGACTGCGTTTCTCAATTCTAGAATTCCCTTTACTTTCATAGATTTTTATAGACTCTGGTCCTCTTGAACAAACGTTACCAGTTAAATTCCATGTCTGAGCATTTTAACAGCTGAATCACCTACACTACTGCCTCTATTATCATGGGCCTTTCTCTTATAATGCTAAATACTGTGGGAAGAATTGCAGTGGTTGTAATAGATTATATTTTCCTCCAGAAAAGAAACACAGGAAGCAGATCATCTTAATAGTCTTAGATTAAGCTGATTCTAAGCAGTATTTTAATAGTCAGTGTTGCAATCAAAAACTCAACTGTTTACTAAGTACTCTCCTTGCTAAATTAAACTCTTAACTCCCAACTCTTGCCTCCACAGGACTCAAATTCTGCTCAGCTCTCTCCTTTTAGCCACTGCTGTCTGCTTTGCTTCCTACACTTACCATGTTCACAATCTTTACCAAGTAATTCAAATGGAAAAGTCATGCAAAATGTCAGACTCAGTGAAATACATTTTTCTTTTCACTTGGATATTGACCATTGACTTCAAACAGATTTTTTAATTTCTGCAGCTTTTCTAGTTGTTCTTGACTAGCAAGTTGGATTTCATTAAGTTAAAAGTGAATGGCACTAGAAAAAAATGTATATAATAACCAAGTACTAAAGTTAAAGAGTTTTACAGATTATTCATGCAAACCTTTCATGCAAACTAGGAATTGTGTAATAACAAACTTGATAACAACCTGGTATCTGAGGAAATGTGTCAAAAACAAAAATCTCACTGATGAGTGGTACTAGCTGTATCACCACTGCACAAATCTCTTGACAGAAAGAATCTCATAATTCTGGACTATAATTTGCCTCCTTAAAATATTTACCCATGTCTTAAATTACTTTTCCTCATTGCTGAGACAAAATACCCAACACCTGAAGTTAAAGGAGGAAGGTTTATTTAGCTCACAGTTTGTAGCAGTTTCAGTCCATAATCAGCTGGCTCCAAGGCAGGGTGGCATGGCAGAGAGCATCGCAGTGGAGAAGCACTTCACAGACAGAAGACAGCAAAGCAAGCAAGCTACAAGCCGCAAGCCTCAGTAGCAGCTTCTTCTGCCCCTTTTATATTCTACCTAGGCTACCTGGCTTAGGGTAGGTGCCAAACCAAGCAATGGATTAATTTAGTAATCACACACCCTTAATCCCAACATTTTTAATCTTAGCATTGCACGTGAATCCATCCCAGCATCACACACTTTAGATCCAGCCACCTCTGAAAAGCCCCGTCTATGACTACATGAGGCTTTGGGGAGACATCTAGACACAGCCATAACAACCCAACAGTCACAGTTTTATCCTTCAAAGCATCACTGATTATGGGTATTCCTTTTTCCTGATGATGATACTTTAGCTATTTAAAAACAGCTGTCATAATGAAAATGTATTTTTTTCATATCATGAAGAACACCACATTTTCTCTACTGTACCTCATATAATGTACTTTTGGTGCCCTCTTAATTATAAAGGCCATTCTCTGAATGAATTATAATTGACTAAGCTTTTTTCCAAACTGTCATGCCAAGAACTGAACCCAATACTCAAAATTAGGCTTAATTAAAAAAAAACAAAACAGCAGAACTACACTACCTCTACTTGGCAACAAATTTTGCATTTAAGAATTCAGAACATAAAATTTCTAAGCTTGTGGTCATCTAAAACTCCAACATCTTAGAAACTAGTGTTCTATGAAGTGTTCCATTCTTCTATGCACCTGTGTTAGGCTTTATTGTTAATATAAATTCTAGATTTGACAGTTGGCCCTACTGAATTTCATTTTCTTGATTGTCACCTAGGAATCTAAATATAATTTTAAATTGTTTCTGTAATTTATCTATTAATTATCTCAACTAGCTTTTTGCTCTCCCAAATAGGAATTCTCACTAGTACAATTACTAGATCTGAATCGACACCAAAATAATTCACAACATTTTAAATACAGTCAATAGTAGGGTTTTCCCCATAATGACACCTAACTTCTTTGAGAACAGTTGTTCAATAGCAATAAACAATTTCTTCATCTCAAAGTGACTATAAAGTAACTATAAAGAACAACAAATTTCTTGCTAAAAACTATTCACTGTAGGTGCTCTTAGGATTTGTGTCTAGATGTCCCCCCAAAGCCTCATGTGGTCATAGGTGGGGCATTTTCAGAGGTGGTTGGATCTAGAGTGTGTGATTACTAAATTAGTCCACTGGCTGGTTTGGCATAATTCTGCTGGGATCAAGGATGTGACACTAGGATTAAGGGTGCTGGGATTAAGGGTGGGAGTGCTACCCACCCTAAAGGCAGATAACCTGGATAAAACAGAAGGGACAGAAAAGGGACAGGAAGGGGCTTGTCTACTTCCCTTTTTTGCCCCCCTTGCTTGCCTTGCTGCCTTCTGCCTGTCTGTCACGCCACCCTTACTTGGATCCAGCTGATTGTGGACTGAAACCTCTACAAATTGTGAGGTAAACAAATCTTTCCCCCCTTAACTTTTGGTGTCAGGTATTTTGTCTCAGCAATGAGAGAAAAGTAACTAAGACAGTGTTATAACTGTTATGTTATCTAACCATAACACTGAAATAGTTACAAGGGAAACTGGCATAAATTTGAGAAAAGGTAGATTCTTATGAATACTTATGGTACCAAATGTGAAATACAAATTATTTAAGTAAATTTTATGACAAACATCTCTCACTTTATTTTTAAATCAGTAAATCAGCTGCTGCAGTAGCTACTGTCACATTATTAACAATAGTAAAAATATTTGTGCTTAAGATCCAATACAACTAAACAAAGCAAATGCATAATCTATACTGGGAGATTAATTAAGGCTGGGAGAACTGAAATCAATTCTAGAATGCCATACGGTATCAAAACAGACATATTTCTAAAAATGAAAACAATGAACACTTATGGTATTGCCCAAGTATTTAGAAAAAAAGAAAATTTCGTATATTTAAATTTCTAAATTTCATTATTTGCAATGACAACCAAAATTTACAAACCTTATGATTCAGAATTTCGAAACACAGAGATGTTGAATGCGACATACTGCTCACCATTTGTAACAGTGTCTAAAACAGACAAAATAATGTAAAGAAAAAAGACTGAAAAAGCAAAATATTTTATTTATTTATTTATTTATTTATATATATATATATATATATATATATATATTTTTTGTCTTGGGGATCACACTCAGGGCCTTGTGCTTGCTAGGCGAGCACACTAAGCACTGCGCTAAATCTCCAGCCCCCTATTAATTCTGAAAAAGCAAAATATTTTAATAAATTGGTATGCTAACATTCAGAATGAGATGCACTAATGCAAGATTTGCTGAAATGATTTTAATCATATAAGAGTCCAAAGAAAGATTTAAAAAAATTATTTTAGTGCTTTAAAAATAAACTCACCACCAAAAGAAATAGTGAAAATTTATCAGAGGCAAGCACTGTCAAACATAAGACACCACTTGAGCAAGAATACTGTTCCCTTGAAGCAGTGAAGGTTTCTATTATTAGCAAAGATAAAAACTGCCTGAAATTCTTTCCTTAATAACACTACTCTAAAAATAAAATAGTTTACCACATTTCAAAATAAACACATTACTTTGCATATGCATTTTAGTCCCTTAAATAACAGATAAAAATATAAAACTGAAAACTGTACTTATAGTGTCATCTAAAAAATACACTAGATTGATTTTGCTCTTAGTTTTATAACACATTCAAAAGTTTAGGAGTTTTCTGCAACTCATTAGTTCTCTCTTAAAGGATTTGAGATTAGATCTTCCCGCTAGGTCAAATTAAATTACCTGCTTGGTTTAAAAATGCATTTATCTACAAAATACTTTCCCTATCATCAAGGAAACCACAAGAATCTCAAAAGAATAAACAGAGTAGTATCATCACCATAAAGCAATACCAAATGCTTTCAGAAAAGCTAGCATAGACCACAACATATATGAACAGTTTGGCATGTTTCTATAAGAACCAAAAAAACTGAAATAAAGTAATGCTGTGTCAGCCTGAGAAAGGGAAAATGTCTAATCAGGCCATTACATGAACAAACTACAAAAGTCTTCCTAATGTACACAACCACACATTAAGGGACAGTTTGGTAAAAAGACATTTTTAGCTCATAGGTCCTGTTCCCAGCCTTTACCTCCTTCCTCCAAGAGTTTCTACAATGGCTACCACAGGATCTGGAACATAATACAGCATGTTCGCGTATGCTGAGTGTTTATGTATATTACTTGTTTGCATATTGCCTTGAAGTGATGTGTAAGAATGTGTGAAAAGTGAGCAGTGTCTACAGAATTATAGGCTTCCGAACACATTCATTCACACAAAAAAATGACAACTTTGGAAAACAAGACAGGAGACAGCAAATTATTCTTCCTTCTCATTGAATAAATTCTGATCTCAGAACTGGATTACAGATTATTCTCACAGTTAAATTAATTATGGGTTTAAGTACATAATAGGACCTAAGGTCACAAAAGTATGTATGTACTTTTGAGCACCTTTTCACTTACATACCATCTTCTCATGTACTTCTTAGAACTGTGTAAGAACATATGGTATGTATTTCCCTTTTCACAGATCTAGTGAGTCTGAGTTAAGGCCACACAGCTGCCTTATTCACATCGGGTCTTCCAAATCAAATGTTCTCTACACCACAGAAAAGAGTTCTCTCGCGCATGTTCTCTCTCTCTCTCTATATATATATATATACATACATATATGTATATATGTACACACACACGTATATGGTCTCATGTTGCCTTTGTGGACTTTCCCTGAACCTATCTACTATTTACAACATTATTTCTATTGGAAAATACCTTTTGAAAGTCACTTAATTACACAAAATGAACAAAATCCATTCAGAAATTAAGGACAAGATTACCTAGGTCAAAATCATACAAATGACATACAAATCAACAATAACAGCAACAACAACAGAACTAAATAGCATATCACTTATTTACCTTATTGTTAGAGAGAGAGATAACTGATATTTCCTCAACTATTTATAAAGCGTTTACATTGGTACTAGGTACCATAAATAACCTAGAGATGATTTAAAGCATATGGGACAATGTACACAAATTATACACAAATAATATGCCACTTTATGTAAGGTAACCCTTCCCTCACAAATACTGAGAGATGACTTAGCTAAAAAGGATATTGTGATTTAATAAAAACATTAATATAGTTATGAAGAAATTTTTTTGACCAGACAACCAAAAAAATAAGTGCAGATTACTACAGCTACCTCAATGTTGGTGTCAGATTTGACAGTGTTTCTAAATACCCTGAAATTGATTGCTAGCTTTGCCACTTACTAGCACAGTGAACTTGAGCAAGTTACTTAAATATCTAATTATTAATTTTTTCATCTGTTAAGTAAGATAATGAATTACTCTGGGAAATAGTATAAAAATAAAATCAAGAGCATATACAGTGCAGAGATTAGAATGCAGTAAAAACTTAGAACTGTAGTTTTTATCACTAAATGGTTACAAATATGTTTCTTTTTTCTTCCATACCACATTACATTACAAAGCTGGTTTTGGGTAGTTAGAATCTCCACTAAACCAGAATGAACAACTAAATACATTCCAGTTTTGGAATTGAATCTCTGAAACAAAATCAGTTTAATGATAAAGTTGTGAAGGACTCTGTAAGTTGTGTGTTCTAGTGTCACCCTTTAGAAGAGGACGGCAACAAGGCCCAGAGGGCTTAAACTGTTAGGGCCTTCCACTAGCAAAGAAGTCAAAACAATCAGGTCAAAGAACAATGTCACCACAGGTTACCCCTGATATTTCCACCAACTGGCCAGAGTTGTCCAAAAATTCTATGTATCATTCAGGACTTGTTATTTTCAAAAAAGGCAAGTTGCTTGTTCCAAAAAACAAATGTTTAAATTTTCCACTTGCTTATCCTTTCTATCTCAAAAATATGTGGAGAACTAATAAAATATTTACTTAATCTCCTAAAAGCCAAGTCTGTATTTCATTTGTGTAACTATGTGGAAAACAGAAAATCTACTATCCTTGGTGAAATTCTGCTGGCTAGAAAAAGGCTACTGTGGGTGTAAAGTATCCCTTGGGGCAAAACTCGATGAAGAATAATTATTTCATAAATCACATCTATCAGTCCTCACCTTGAAAATGAAAACTTTTTAAATGAATTGGCTTTAGATTATAAATACAATTTTTTTCCTACAGCCAGTCTTTGTATAACACAAACAGCTGATCCGTTGTTCTAGATTTTCTATCACCTTTAGTAAGTTAAATAAGAACTAAACAAGTCTAAAAAAGTTCTAAATAGCAGTTCTACTCTACCTACAAAGAGTGAAAAACTAATCAACTTAGAGAAAAGGAAAATAAATACTTTGAAACTAGGAATTAAACCCAGGGTCTTTTTTTTTTAATTTATTTATTTTGAGGCGGGCTCTCTGTAAAGTCACTAATTTGCCCAAGGCTGGCCTCAAACTTGTGATCCTCCTGCCTCAGCATCCCAGAGTGTTGAGATTACAGGTACACACCATCACATCCAATTTACACAAAATTCTTAAGTAGATAAAAAGCATTACTTTTAAACTCTGTCAGCTCATATAATCTGTTTCCACAACAGTACCCTAGAAACTTAACAATGCAACAGATCAAAGGAGAAAATTCAATTTAGAACATTTTAAATAATGCTTTAATTACTTTTTAACAACTAAAGGCACATTTTAACAATATGCCTTTTAAAAAACTAGTGCTATTAAATGAAAATTATCATTTTCAATAACTTAAAGTTAGATTTTTCAATTAGCACAGGAGCTAAGAGGAAAAAGCACCTTAAATGCTCCTCTCACCTCCATTTCCATGTTATAGCCATACAAAATTAAGTAATCTACTAATAAGCATTTTAGTAGAAACTGTACAAAATCTAACAATTAAAAATGCGTATATTTTCACATGGACAAAGGTGGCCCTTAAATTCATATTAACCACAGACAAGTGACTCAAAATGGTCCACAGACATAAAAGTGCTAAAACAGTAAAACATCATTTACAAGAAAACATAATAAACATAAAGCTTTGAGAACTTGGGCTAGGCAATGGTTTCTTATCTATAACGCTAAAAGCATGGTCCATAAAAGAAAAAAATTAATAAATTGGACTGCATGAATTTTTAAAATTTTTAACTTCAAAAAACATCAGTCAGAAAATGAAAAACTATTGGGAGAAAATACTTATAAAACATAACCAATAAAGCTGGGTGTGGTGGCTCATGCCTGTAATCCCAGCATCTGGGAGGCTGAGGCAGAAGGACCATTGTGAGTTCAAAACCAGCCTGAACTATACAGTGAGTTCAAGGCCAGCCTGGACTATATAGTGAGTCCCTGTCTCAAAAAAAAACAAAAACAAAAAAAAACAAAAAAAATCCCTTATATGTAGAATTTACAAAAAAAATTTTTTTTCTTTTAACTCAATTTATAATAACCTGTTTCAGCCCATTTCCTGTATCTAGATCAGAACACCCTGAGATTAGGTTAATTTATACAAGAAAGATGTTTACTTTGACTCCCTGTACAGAGGCTCGGAAGTACCACTGCAAGGTGCAACATCTTCTTACCTTCTCGTGAGGACAGAAAAGCACAAGGGCAAACTCAAGCATGGGAAAGAAACAAAACCTGAAGCACACACTCACTTCTAACAATCCATTCTAACTAATCCACTCTTAGGAGGAAGCCATTAATCCCACTTCATAACCTAACTACTTCAGAAAGCCCCCATCACTCTCAATGCAGCTACAATGGAAATCAAATATCAACACAAGTTTTGGATGGACAAACGATTTTCAAACCACAGCACAACTCAATCAAAACTAAGCAAAGATATAGGTGTCGGGGGCCCTGAGTTTGATCCCCAGCACCAAAAAAAAAAAAAATTTAGCAAAGATATGCACAGGCATTTCACCAAGGAAGACACTGTATGTTAATGATGAATGAGTATGAAAAGATATTGAGCATCAGTAGTCGCTGGGGAAATACAAAATTAAAGCCTCATGAGAGACCATTTCTTGCCCAGTAGAATACCTAAAGTAAATCAGACAGACAACAAATGCTGATAAAAAATATGGAGAAGAGGGAACTCTCATGAATTGCAGAACAGACAGTAAAATCATGCAACTGTATTAGGAAACAGTCTGGCAGGATCTCAGAAAGTTAAGCAAAAAGCTACGCTATGACCTAGCAAGTCTACTCCTAATAGCTACTAAAGATACAGGAAAACGCGTCACATGTACTAATGAAAATAAATGTTAAAAAATACTTATAACTAAAAAAAAGGGGAAAACAAGTCTACACAGATTTACATGTGAATATTCATGGTGGCGTTATTTGTAATAGCCCAAAATGTAAAACAAAGTCCAGATCAACTAGTGAATGTAGAAAGAACAAACTAATGGCACATGCTGTATCATGCAAGAATCCCAAAATACCGTTAAGCTAAAAATGAGAGATTCCATATTGAATGACCACAATTATATGAACTGTACAGAAAATCAAACTTTTGCAGACAGAATATAGATTAATGGTTTTCTAGGACCAAGGATGGGAATGGAATGAACTGTAAATGTGTAAGAGGGATCTTACTGTGGTGTTCTACAACTGATCTACAATGATGGTTGCAGTATTTGGTAAAGTTACTAAAATCTGTTGAATTATATACTTAGAATGGATACATTTTATGACACGTAAAATATACCTAAATAATGCTGTGTATAAAAATGAATGTGCTTTTGTTTCACTGGTCCCCCGAATTAAGTAATTTTAGATTATAGCAATTCCTGTAATATACATTTAAAAACAATTGTACTGATTCTTGGATAGGAAACCACACTATTTCTTTAAAGAAAATATAATTTAGTGTTAGGAATATTCTTCTACCTGGCTGCCCACTGGACAGGGATTCTCCAAGAAATGGATTTCTCATAAATTAAAGTTTCTTCTGTTAATTTATATTTGAAGAAGTCAGTGCTTGGAAGCAGCTCTAAGGAGTCCTTCGACAATGGCTAATTGATCTGATGCCTATTTTATTCTGCATTCGGACTACAGTAGAATTTGTAAATCCCCCCAAAAATGTTAACACAATTTGAAAGGACATATGGCTAAATTATGTAACTTGCAAAGTGTACACTTCCAAATGGCAAAATCATTGTTTGCTTGAGTAACTGTATAATGTAACACAATAGTCTTTCATAGTGCTATGAAATGACAGGCAATGTTACAGACAGTCCAATCCCTGGATCTCTCTACATTTATTCTAAACACCTTTTAATTACCTGTTATTCTTATAAGATCTTTCAAAACTAATTCAGAACTTTATAGCCTTCACAGGACTTCAAAATACTTCACAAACTTTTTAGGTCTTTACACAAATACCACTTTGCCCGTAAAGCCTTATATGACCACCTTGTTAAAAACTGCCAACCTCACCAAAGCCCCTGTCCTCCTGTTCCGGATTCAGTTTCCTCAGTAGCCTGAAACGTTAATTTTACATATAAATTCTGATTACTGTTTGTCTTCTACTAGAAAGCAAGCTCCATGAAAGATCAGGTTTTGTTCGCTGCCGTATCTGCAACGCCTTGAACTGTGCCCAGCATGTGCTAAGTGCTAAGTGTTTTTGGTCAAATGAAAAAGTGTTAGATACGTGAAAGAACACAGGACTCCGGTCCTTACCACAGGAATGAACGATGAGTCCTTCTCATCTTTTTGAGTCTTCACTTAAAGGTTAAAATACGAGTTTTACAAGAAAATAAGAGACCTCGGAATAAAAGCTCCAGGCTGTCGACCCAGCTTTATTCAGCAAGGCCGGTGGGGGATGTTTCACTTAACGAGTCTAGATTTGTAACAGCATTTTAATAAACTTAGCTCCAGCTCTGGAGAGAGGGCAAGTTAACTAAACGCCATGTGACTCTCATTACCAAATAAGACAACAAAGGAAAGTTTAACACTCAACTACTAAGACGTACTCTATAAAACTGCCAAATTTCCAGCTTGGTATTCTACAGCCAAAATGGGATCCCGTCTCCACGAAAGCAGAATCCGCAGAACACGCCTTGGCAGCTCTGGTTCCTCGGCCCCAAACCCAGTTTTTCCCTCCCTTCTCCGAGCAGCTTTCCCGGAGCCTTTCAGAGCTCACACCTGCCGGGTGCACCCGCCCCGGACCCCCGGCGGCCCCCGGCGCCTCGCACCCCGCGCAGCCTGCTCCCACGAGGAGACCGGACCGCGCGGGCGGGCCACGCCGGGACGGCTCAGCTCCGCCCCACCCGCCTCCTCCGTGACCTCGGGCTGGCCGCGAGGGTCCCGTCCCCGCCCTCCGAGGGGAGTGAGACCGCGTCAGGCGCCCGCGCCGCCGCCCCGGCCCGGCCATCGCCTCGCGGGTGCGGAGGGCACGCGGAGGGCAGGCGGAGGTGCGGGCGCCCCGACCCGCGCCCGCCCGCCCGCCCGCCGGCCGCCCGCACTCAACTCTTCACTTTGCCGAAGGTGCCGACGCCCAGCGTGTCCCCCAGCACGTAGTGTCCGATCTTCACCCGCCCGTCGTGCTTCTGCTTCTCAGCCATCTTCGGCGCAACCTCGCCCACAGCCCCGAGCCGCGCCAGCGACGCCTACCCACAGTGCAGCGGGCGCGGGGGCCGTGGGCGGGGAGCGGGCGAGTGGGCGGGGCGTGGACGGGTGGGCGGAGCCCTGGGGCTAGTGGGGCCGCGGGGCCCGGCGCTGAGGGGCGGGGCGTGGGCGGGGCCCCGAGCGAAGGATGCGGGCGGTGGAGGTGGGAGGGGCGGAGCGTGGGCGGGGCGGGGAGCAGCCGGGTGGGCGGAGCCTCGGCCTAGGGCTCGTCAGTGGCGGAGGCAGAGGCCGGCAGGTGGAGTGTGCGCGCCGGGACAGGTGGGGCTCGGCGGGCACGGCTCCGGAGCACCGAGGGCGAGGTTTCCCTGAGGCTGCGGCGGGAAGGGCGTGGGGCCGGAGCGAGGCGGGAGCCGACGCCGAGCCGACGACCCGTGCCTGGCGCGCGGCGGAGAGCGGGCGGGCCGCGGAGAGAGCGAGGAGGGCCGCGGCGAGCCTCTCGGAGGGTCGCGCCCGGGCTGAGGCCGAGGGGAGCCCCTGCTCGGAGCGCTCGGCCTTCCCCACCGCGGCAGCTCCGTCGGCCCGGCCCGGCGCTCGTGCGCTGTGGACCCCGCCCCGCCGCAGGGGAGAGGGGCCGGGAGCCGGGGGCCAGAGAAAGCCAAAGGCCCACGCTGGAGAGTAAATGCAGTGGAGATGGAAGCAGAGAGAGCGCTCAGAGCGCAGCAGAAGCCCCGCTGCCCAGGCAGAGGACCAAGACCGCAGGATTTCGTGGCTTCCTCCGTCCCTTCTCTCCCTTCCCTCCTTCCTTTAGTGTTCTCTCCTAGTGTTGTCCTTCCAGTACCTAAAAATTATTTGCTCTACACTACAAAAATACAAGAACGTGAGCTAATGCATATGTTAATTATCTCCATTTAACCATTCTTCAAAGTACATGTATTTCAAAATGTGTTGTACACAGTAAATATGTATAATTTTTGACAGTGAAAACCCTTTTTTTTTCTTTTTTGCAATGCTGGAGAATGAACCCAGGGTCTTGCATGTACTAGACAAGTGCACTTACCCCTGAGCTGTATTTCCAGCCTGAGTGAACAGGTTAACAACAACAACAAAAAGCAGTTTTAAAAAGATTATTTGCTCTATCTCTGGGTCTCAAGAATTAGTCAAACATTTACATCACAGCACGTTACATGCCAGTAGAGTTTCGAGGTCACATTCTTCAAGTCTCACGAATCACACTGTTTCTATGTAAAGAGAAATGTATTAATCAGAAATAAGAGGATGTAACAGACTTTGTTTTCTGAGAAGTACTATATACAGAAATGACAAACACATTCATTCTTGTGAACACCCAGGACCAGCTAATGAGAGATGATCACTGCTTATGAATTATAGATATCCACAGCTGTTGAACAGAGGCTATTTTTGTTCATTCTTTGGATCACCTTTCTTGCTGACAAGAAGTGTCATTTAAGAATCACTCTACCTAGCTGGCAGTTTTGAGAAAATAGTCAGCTATTTTTAATGCTGAACTTTTATTTGGCTAAGGCCTTCTCCTTCAGTATTCATTGAAGTTAGTAAGAATATAAAATACTGACTCTGCCTTTGAGATACAGATATATGCCTGTCTCTTGTTTTAACATTCCAGTAAAAGATGCTGACAACTCTCCACTTGAAATTAGAATGTTTTCTCAAAATATAATGAAGACAAACTGTAAACAGATTTTAAAGCATTTTTCATTGTGTTAAGTATGCATTAATAATTATACGTTAAATTATTGTGCACTTCATAGCTGTGAGTTTTACAGAGCTCCTCTGGACTACCTTGTAGCTTTGTCTTTATTGCCAAACTTTGTTGATAAAGAACACAATTATTCCATTTAATTGTCATAAAACTTCTTATTATTCCCATATTATAAATGATAAAATTTAGTTTTTCAGCCAGGCATGATGGTACGCACTTGTGACCCCAGCACTCAGAAGGCTGAGGCAGGAGGATTGCCATGAGTTAGAGACCAGCCTGGGCTATACAGCGAGAACCTATCTCAAAAAATTTTTAGTTTTTCTCTTTTATGATTCACCCAAGGCTTAAAAGCTAAGTGGCAGAGCCAGCCTCATGTGCAGTTGTGATTTGTTCTTTCTTTCTGCTCTGCCACATCTGCCTAGACAAACGAGCACATGACGTTCTAAGAATACTTAAAATATTCACAATCACAGGCCCATTCTCACAAGCAAGTAATATATCTTTTAAATTTATATTTTGTGTTGTTTCCTGGGCTCTTATTTAGAGCTAAGATTGAATGATATATGGATGAGAAGAAAGGGAGCAGACTGGGCAGCAGTGCTCAGCCTTCCATTGCCATTTTTTCTGTGGTATCATGTTTGCCTCACTTTATTCAGCAATGCAAAACTCAGCAGTTAAGCAGGCTAGATCTCAAGAGTCGTGTCTCTTGGGGATCTCACTCAATCATATTGGTAAGTGCACTATTCCCCATTTTATTACTTTCCAATGATGTTTGGTGTCTGTAGTATCAATCTCAAAGATTGGTGCCCCGGGTAGCTGTTCAGTTCTGAACCTTGGTCCAGCTGTTGCTGATTTATCTCCTACTATTGAACTGTGAGTATTTTTTTCCTTCAATTATTCTCATGCAAGGCCCGAATAGGAGATTAATGGAGTACGTAAAACTGATACACTGTACTAGACTACACTGGTGTTATCAGTTCCTCCAAAGTCACCTTTGGGAAGCCTACCAAGACGATCATATTTAAAATTGCAATCTTACAACACCCTGCTTTTGGAGTTGGGGATTTAGCTGAAGTAGTAGAGTGCTTGCCTAGTGAGCGCAAGGCCCTGAGTTCCATCCCCAGCACGCCTCCCCACAGCAAAAACCTGCTTTGTACTTTACACACACACGTGTCCTGTACCCCACCCTCCCCAACTCTTTTTCATGGCACTAATCTAACAAACTACTATGTATTTATGTTTCATTTTGTCTATCTCTTGCAACTAGAGCATAAAGTTCAAAAAGAGGGAGTGATTTTCTCTACTTGGTTCACTGTGTCCTTTGCTAACAATTTATAGGCATCCAGATAGATTCAGACTGCGTGACATCTGACATACAAATGTGAGGGTCTCTTTGAAGAAATGAAACTTCAAAATTGGGTATAAAGTAAATATTCAAAATGAAAAACACAACCAACTACAGATTTAAAAAGAAACTGACAAATACCGGAAATATCCCCAAATTCAGAAAAATAATATTTTCATAAATTATCCAGCATATCTCTATCTGTAATATTTTTTTTGGCTATATGCTCATTGATTGTCTCTTCATATTTTGTGATTTTTTTTAAAGGCGATAATTCTGACCTTTTAACATAGTTCAGTTTTTTATTATATGTTTCTGTTTCGGAATCACATTCCACATTTTTCACTATTGCTGATAGCACTCATCATTTTTATTGTGTATAATTTACATGTATATTTGAACATAGTATGTTCATATCCCATCTGCTATTCCTCATGGAACCTAGTGTATCATTCCAGAAGAATTTGTTTAATTAAACTCTTAAAAAGGATTACTAATCTAGAGAATCAAGAGCAAGTGCTGTTTCATCTTATGCATACACATATTAAACACAAATTATAGTTTTACATTTTGTCATTAAAGCTGGGCATGACCCAGAATCTATAGAACCTTATAGATTCATGATATGGTGTTTTTATTATTGTTCTCCAGTACAGTGTAAGATAAAAAGAAAATTGGGTATCCAATGATTAGTGATGCTCATAGTGTCTGCTCTGAAGTATAAGCTCAATAATTTTTTAAAATTTTTTTTTGAAAAATCTTTTTTTTTAAATCATCCATAAAAGTAGAGTAGTATAAGTACCAGTAACATCTCTGATTATCAATATTGTTAACATTTACCAACCCATCTCTTCTTTTTGTTTGCTTCCTGGATTCCAGCCATGTTACCCTGAATGCAGCCGACCTTGTTTGTGTCCTGGAAAATTTTCAAAGCAAATAACCAGTGAGATCATTCTACTAGTAAATACTTCTGAATACAGCTCTAATAAGTAGGGACTTCTTTTTAACAGAATCATACTACTAATCTAATACCTAACAAATTTAACATCTATTCCTGTTATGTGATACCCACCTATTTTCAATTTCCCTTGATTATTTTGAGAATGGACTTTTGTGTTCAGTTTATTCTAATCAGGATCGAAAAAGTCACACTTAATATTTTATTGATGTGTTCTGTGTTTCTTTCAACCTACAATGGTTTGCCCTCCTCCTCTTAAAAAATATCATTTATAGCTGGGGATTTAGCTCAGTGATTAGAGTGCTTGCCTTGCAAGCACAAGGGCCTGAGTTCAATCCCCGGCACCACAAAAAAAAAAAAAAAAAGAGTAGAAAAAATATCATTTATTCCTGGAAAATTGGGTCATTTTACCTGTTGAATATACCAAGTCACATTGGCTTTGGCTCAATAATTATTTGTGATCATAAGAGTTAGTAGAGAAAACACAGTGTTCAGAATTTTAAAATCCTGAGTTCGTGTACCAGCATAGCCACTTTTGTTCTTAAGACATGTCATTTCATTTCTCACTGATATCAGACTACATTACATTAAAAGTACTTTTCAGTTATTAATGCATTACACTCCCAAATCCCACTCCTTATTTTAGAATGAAACCATTAAAGGAAAGATAGGGGAATTATTATAAAGTGTTATAACCACAATCCAGTACATCTCTACAAACTGCTTGATCTTGGCACAATATTTTGCCTATATACATTTCACTTTTGATATTTATTTACTTACTTAGATTTTGTTGGCTTTTTGAGACAGGGTCTCACTCTATAACCCAGGCTGGCCTCAAGCTCACAATCTTCCATCCTCAACTGGCTCTTGAACCTCTAGACATTTGTTATTAATTGGTTTTTAAGGTTGAGAGAATATTGCCTGACCCAATCTCCTTTAAACAGATTAGTGGTGCATGTGACAATCCCTAAAATCCCTTGAAGGGAATATAATATATAACTTCTAGGTGTTATTTTTAGCAGATACCCTAGTAACAAATGTCATACTTAGCATAATCCATTTTCATTTTGTGGCTGAGTACATTTCTAAATTGCTTCAACATGAGTCAACCTTATAATTTTTAGTGTAGCTGAGAAAAAATAGAACATTTTGAATCAGACTTCCTTCTTGAGCAGATGCATTAATTGCAATAACAAAGACTGTTTGCTTTGCTGTACAAACACTGTGGAACTGACAGCTTTTTTAGAATCTAGCTTTCATGTGTGTATTGACAGCTTGTCTGAGAAAAAAGGTTCAAATACACTTTTAGATCAGGTAAATCAATTATTTCCCCCCTGGCATGGGTTCAGTAATTTTCTATGCTAAATACTTTTAAACTGGTAAAGTCTGAGCAGGGCGGTACCAATGTCACCTTGAATTAATTATCTCTGCTTTGGCCGTCCTTTGTAAATAAAACAACCTTAACAACCCTTGACAAAACTCACAGCATGTGTATTATTTAAACTCTTTCATAATACACTTCGAAAAACCTCAAGTGAGTATTAATGCTTTGGTGGCTGGCTCGATCCTGTTAACATTAACTGCAAAGCTTTGACACGATTAAGTGATGCAAAGAAGATAAATTAGGTAATTTTAAAAGTTCCAGCTGCTCTAGAAATAACAAAGTAATTCTCTCTCCAAGAATAAAGACTTTAAAAAAGAGCCAAAGAATTCAGTTCTGTTGCTTAATTGGAATGTGGACTTAGACTAGGCACTCTTTGAGGCCCCTTAACTCTGAGATTCTAAGACTATGAAACTAAGTTATGTTAATAATTTTTTAAAGTATTTATTGAAACTTCTCATACTCATTTTAAAAAATATTATTGTGTCTTCAAAGTGCTATGAAAGTAGTTATTTTACCAACTAAAGATTCCAAGATCCTGAGTATATTGTCCTTTTGTTCTAAATACATCTGTTCATTGAATAAAGATGTCCGCTTGTGGTAGGAGATAGGGCATGGCAAAACTGACTGGGGAAGTAGGCGTGACCTGTTAATTACCAGATCCCAGACACATGCCCAGAACTGTTCCCAAAACCCTGCACGTGGACTTCTCAGGAGAATTCAAGCCGGTTTTCAGTAGGATGGCCTGAGGTGTGGGATCCCAGCACCACCTCTCAGGACTTGTACGTAGAAGTTCTCCCAGGTGTCCTTGATATTTAGCATAAAAGGACACATCAATGCCAGGAAGACTTTTGTTATCATACCACTCCATGATGGCCCACGCTGCATCTCCCAGATGCAGTATGTATTTTCATTTTTGCTTTTACCCTCTTTTCCTCTTTGTTCAGCCCAAGCTCTCTCTGCAAAGCCAGTTTTCCTCCCGGTCTTCATTTTTGCCTTTTTAAATAAACTCTGCCACCACTTTTTGCTCATTTTGTTCAGTTCTTTGTTCAAGGCAAGAACCTGGACTCCAACTCCAGGAAAGGCGAGCAATCTAGAACCTGGTAATGTTTAGTTAGTGAGCCACTTTTTAGAAGCAAGCTACCCAATAACACACTGAATGCCTACTGAGTGCATAGTACTGCTCTAGGCACTGGGGGTATGGTATAGAACTAGACAGATTGCAGTCTGTCTTGTTTGCCACTCATAGTGTTAACATTTATTAAAGAAAAATTGTTCATGACACTATATACAATGAGATAAACTTTTTATTTTATTTTATTTTATTTTGGTTTTTTGAGACAGGGTCTTGCTACGTAGTTCAGGCTGGCCTCGAACTCAAGGCAGTCCTGCCTCTGCCTCCCAAGTGCTGGATTATAGGTGTGTGCCAAACACCCAGCTCAGTAAAATAAATTTTATTCAAGACTATTGTAACAGAATGGGGAACACCGCAAAGAAGTATTCCAGTGGCAGGGGGATGGGGGTGGACTCAGCTCCAAATACAGCAAAGAAAAGTAGGAATTTATAACCAAGGAGGTGGGTGGGATATGTTGGATAGAAAATTACTAAGCTGGTAGGAAATTGCCTGCTAAACTGACTTACCAAGTCTTTCTGCAGGCAGACCACGGTGATCAGACACTACCTGGAGATGGAAGTGAGTGAGTAAAGAATTTGGGTAGATACCAAGGGCAGGGCATTCTGGCTGAACCCAACATAATTCTTGCTAAAACTGGGCTCTTGAGGACATGCCCAAAGACTGACCTCAGTGGACTCAGAAGAGCCTGACTAGAGTTAGGTAACAGAAAGAATGTATGTCACATTCTACTGCAAGAGCCAGATAATAAACAGGCAAATAAATACATACTGCAATGTAATGTTAATATTGAGTGCTGTGAGGGAAAATAAGGCAAAGTCAATGAACAGGGAAGGGGAGGGTTGGATAGGCATTTTACATGCATTATCAGAGAAAGTCTCTGAAAAATGTATCATTTATGAATAGTGTGAAAGAAAAATTATATGAAAGAAGGAGACATTGAAATATTTGGGATAAGAGCATTTCAGACAGAAGGAAGAGCAAGTGCAAAGGCCCTGAGACAGTACAGATGACATATTGCAGGAACAGTAAGTTAGTATGTCCAGATTGGTATGTGCAGGAGGAGAATGGGAGGTTTGCAACTAGACTCCTTATAGTCAGATCATACTTGGCTATGTTTAAAACTTTGGATTTTTTTTTTTAAAAAAAGTAATCAGATACTTTTAGAGATTTTTTAACTGGGCAGTGTCATGATCTGAATCATAAAGGGTCTTTCTAGACAGCTGTATGGCAAAAAGTCTAAAAGGATGAGGGTGGAGACACGAATTCCTTTGGAAATTATTTTAGTCGACCACGCGAGGGCTAAGAGTAGCTTACCATAGGGTGGCTGCAGTGAAAATAGCAAGAGACATTGAGATTTGACATAAACATTTTGAAGTTAGCACCAAGAGTAACAAGAACTGTTAATAGTTGGATGCAAGTGTAAGAAGAATGAGAAAAGGAGGAATTAGAGGCTTTAGATTTTGGCCGCTAAAAACTGGGGGATTTTTACAAGGGTGCCATAGTCTGTAATGTAAAAGACTTTTGAGAAATAAGTGGGGTTAGGGGCAGGGGCTAGATAAGAGATAAAATTTTGTGTTAACCATAGTAAGGTTAAAATGCGTATTAGAGGTCCAAAAGTATGTGCTGAGTAGGTAGAGGGTAGGCAGATGGTAAGTTTGAAGCCAGTCTGGGCTGCAGAGTGAGCTCAAGGCTAGCCTGGACTATATAGGAAGATGCTATCCCAGAAAAAATACAAATAAGGTTAACTGCAGAATACAGAACAAGAAGTTAGGGGCTCTTGTACTTAATCAGGGGCAAAATGACAAAGACCAGATCCACCAGCAGTCCCAGGAGGTAAAGACGGAAAACAAAAAAAGATTTGAGAGATATTTTAAGAAAAAGAATGAACAGTAGGATTTATTAATTATAAATTAAGACAGAATTTGAGCAATTTGGGGAGACTGATGGCATGGTATCATGAATGGATTGATCGTACAAAAACAACTACAATTATTAGCCTACCACTTCCTCTCTTAAAAGTGTTCAAAGACTTTACACTGCCTCAACATTAATGTTTAAAGTTTGATAGCCTGGCATTCATGGACCTAACACCTGTCCTTTTGGTGTGCTCCACACCTTTCTGTGGTACATCTTTGGAACTCAAAAATATAGTGGAATCCAGCTAAAAAATTACTAGTGTGCAGAGTAGAAGTCAAACTCTGTCAGCCCGGGTTATAGGCCTTCTACAACCTGGTTCCTGCCACCCTGATTTTTGCCTCCCCTTTCTTGCCCAAAGCTGTGGTCATATCCTCCTCCTCCTCCTCCTCCTCCTCCTCCTCCTCCTCCTCCTCCTCTTCTTCCTCCTCCTCCTCTTCCTCCTCTTCCTCTGCCTCTTCCTCCGCCTCTTCCTCTTCCTCTTCCTCCTCCGTCTTCTGCTTTTTTTTTTTTTTGGTGTAAGCGTGTGTACTAGGAATCATCAAATCCAACCTCCATATCCAGCATCTTTCTGTTCTGTGTATACATCCAGCTCTTCCCTTTACTCCTGATGCTGTCATTGTCTTCAATTCCCTTCATGTAAGGTACTCCTAATCAAAATCTGCCTAGCAATCACCCTCACATCTTTCAAAACTCCCCTTTTCCATGAAGGCTTTTCTCAACCTTTCATATACATTGAGCGCCTGTCTTCAGTAATGTTGTAAATGTATTATTTAATAATTAAGGAGTAACCTTGTCTTTTAAAGTCATATCATGTGATTGTGTCTATGTTTGCCTGCCTCCAGGAAGAATTTCTTAACCATTCCTAATTGAAGTTAATCTTTCATTCTGCCATGCTGAACTGTAGCTGTATCTAATCTGGGTCATCATCCTTTTGTGGGATAGTACTTGATTTAGAGTGACTATGAAAGCCTAAAGACAAGAAAATGTTTATTCTTCATCACATTCCCACACACTTGGCATAGTTCTACCTGAAAGAACCATAAAGCAACACCTTTGAATCTGATGTAATTTATTTTGTTAAATATTCCATAAACTACTGCATTTGTACTATCATTAGTAACTATTCATAGCAACCTCTTGCCCTACTGAGAATGACTATACATTGTTGTCATTCTTTAAATGTTTGGTAAGTGAATAAGGGAAAGGAAGAATAGTATTTTCTCTGTCAAGTTCTGAAGGGAGACAGTATACCATTTACACAAAATTAATCCCCTTATTTAATCTATCACAATTTTCGTCTAGAAATAATTTACTCGTATGGGCTTGACCAAGACAATATTGTCCTTCATAAACTAAAGTCAAAATAAAATAATTTCTAAAAATTATTCCTCTTGCCTCAGTCCAAGCCAACTTTGGACACAGACGGAAGTGTTATAGAATGGCGATTCCTTGATGTTCACAAGGTCCCGCCCTCTGTTCTCTAGAGGAACCAACGCCTACTCGGTTCCCCTTCCCAGACTCCTCAGGGCTATGCAGCCATCTTGCGTCTTTGCTGTCACCAGGAATCTCAAAATCCAGGAGGAGGGATTTTGTTTTCTCCTCCTTGTCGTCACAGCTCTCACGATGGGAAAAGGTGAGTTTGTTCCTTTATTTTACAGCTCCTTACAATATGGGACCTGAAGCAAGTTTCCTAAGAAGAGGACTGAGTGGCAGTGAGGAACGTGAAGCTGTCGTCCATGGAAGAAGCAGCTGGAGAAGCAAAGCACAATGGAGTAGCTCAGGTCAGCATGCTCATCTTCTTCTTTTTACTGCTTGGGGGATTTTGACTTTCTTGGGAAATAACTTCCACTTTCCAAAGATTGGAAGGGTCTTTGGTTTGCTCCTTTTTTTTGTTTGATTGTTTGTTTTTTTGTTTTTTTTCCCATGCTACCATCCTAGTGCCCTGGAGAGGCTGGTTCTCTAATTATAAGGGGGACACAGCAAGGCATGTTGGGAGGAGGTCTTCCTGCAAACTTGACAATTTTGATACCTTTGACAGAGTTCTGAAAATGAGGCATAGATCTCACTCCCACTAGAATCCTGCTCCGTAGTCCTTTCCCAATATTTAACACACTTGTCCCATCATTCTTGCCACTTTATGAAGCAGTTCTGGATGTCCTCTTTTGTGAATGTCTTTAAATTACACTTTTGTGGCTGCCTCCAAGTCTTGATTCAAAACTTTTACTTTTGGAGACGTTTTGACTTTGGGGAAGAGCCCGAAGTCACACGGTGCTGGATCTGGCGGATAAGGTGGATGAGGACACTCTAATGTTTTTGAGTCTGCTTTTCCATTGGATGGCACTTGGTAGCAGCATTCACTGTAATTTTTTTATTGTACCTCATAAAGAGATTAATGTATCTTTTAGTAAATTTTTTATTTAAACATTCAACATATATTTTGATCACACCTCATAGGTTAGGAAAATGCTGAAAATTATTATATATGATGGAAAACATCACATCACGATTTTTCCAAGGAAAAAATGGAGGTTAAAGCTACCTTTAACTATAGTCTTAAAAATGGGGCTTTAAAATTTTCTCATAAAGCTGGGGATTTAGCTCAGCGGTTAGAGTGTTTGCTTTGTAAGCACAAGGCCCTGAGTTTGATCCCCAGCACAAAAAAAAAAAAAAAAAATTTCCTCATGAAGAATATAGAGAAATTTCCTGTAGGTATTTTTCTTGATTTTTAAATATATATTTAAAAACCATTTAAATCTTTCATAAATGGACAAAAATATATGTGGAGGGATTTTTTTTTTCTGTTTTTTGCTTTGTACTGATTCAATTTCCCTTTTTTTTTTTTTGAGAGAGGGTCCCGGTATGTAGTTTAGGCTGGCCTCGAACTTATGGTGATCCTCCTGCCTCGGCCTCCTGAGTGCTGGGGTTACAGGTATATGCTACCATGCCTGGCTCTCTAATTCACTTTTATAAGATTTAAATCTGCTTTTTGTTTGTTTGTTCATTTTTGCAGGACTGTGGGTTGAACCCAGGGCCTTCACATTGAATGATATCCTCTGCCCTTTTATTTTTATTTATATTTTTATTTTCAGACAGGGTCTTGCTATGTCACTAAGTTGCTTAGGCTGGGATTGAACTTGCAATTCTCCTACCTCAGTCTCCCAGAGACCAGGGATTATGGGTGTGCGCCACTGTGTTTAGCTCCCTGTTAATAAAATTTTGTTCAGTTAACTATTATTTGGGTTATTATAAAGTTAAATGTTAGGAGAAAATTTTTTATCAAGTTAAATGCTAAGTTTTTCAGGATATAATTCAAGCCCGAAGATTTTTTCATGCCTAACATCCTCTATACAAAAGAAATATCCCATGAGCAATGCCCTCAAGGCTTTTACCTTCTCGAGAAGACTTGTACCTGTGGAATAATTTTAACACAAATTACATATTTTTTAACTTGTAGGTGAAAATTGCACCTTGTTATATTCCTTTTACCAACCTATTTATATAGAAAGGACATTTCTTGATTTTTGCGGCCTATTTTCACTATGACAGGAATTCTCTTGGAAATATAGACTTATAAAACAGTGTGATTATAGATCATTTCTACTCTTTTTTTTACTCTCCCATTATAAAATCTAATGGTAATTTTATAATTCCCACAGGGCAACACCTAAACTATATGGTAATTGCTCAATGAAAACAACCTGGAAGACAAGCAAGAATTCTATTTATTTTTTTAGATACAATTCGTCATCTGTCTTTAGTAAAAAGTCCTTTTTGTTTTTTTCTTTTCCCACAGCAGTTGGTATTGAACCTAGGACCCCAGGCCTTTTTAAATATTTAAATATTGAGACAGGATCTCACTAAGTTGCTAAATTGCCCACATTAGGCTTGAACTTGTAACCCTTCTGACTCAGCCTCCTGAGTGCTGGGATTACAGGTGTGCACCAAGCCTGGCTATGAGTCCCTGTCTAAATACCAACATTGGACTATGTTCTGGGAAGCCAAACTCAGCTTCATCTCTGAATTAATGCTAGAAAGGCTGTCTGCCTCGTTGACACCCATCAGTACCATTTACTACGTGTCCTTTACTTTGCTGGGTAGCCTTCCAGTTTAATCTAGCCTGCAATTTGTGATACTGTATTTACCCATTTTCTTTTCCTGCTTCTGCCCAAAGTCTGAAGAATTGAACAACCTCTTGCTCAGCACAACTCATCTAAAACTCATTCTACAAAATTTAACCTCATCCTGGGAAACGCTAATCTTTCCCTGAAAAGGCTGTCATAGTGTCAGATGAGGCTGGAACATGCCACCTTGGCAAGCTTTATTTTCATAACAGTGTAACTGCCAAGCTGGTCAATGCCTACCATTCAACAACACTGAAAAGAGATTGCTCTTTGCTTGTCTTTAATAAAAGAAGGCATGATGAGCATTTCTTCTTAGGCTTGTGTTAAAGAGTGAAGTCTGTTGAGGGGTATCAGATGAGGACCTATTTAGACTCGAAGTAAAGGGAATGAATAGCTTTTATGAATTGCAGAAATGAATTCTTAGTTTGGTTAAAAGCACATTCTACACTTTATTTCCTGTTCAATAAATGGAGCATTTTCGTGGAAATAAGCCAAGGGTTTTATGAAAAGTCTCTTACTTTTTCCGTCTGTTAGGAACATTTTTCAGATATAAATTAAAAGTAAATCCCTACAAAAATCTGTGTGTTCTCACTCTTCTGTTGAGAGCTCAATTTTATAGCTTTTTGTCGGGAGTCTTAGCTGAGTTTGTATTTGATGAAATCCTATAAACTGAGTCAACTTTCATATAAAAACAACTTGATCTTATTGTACTGTAAGTAAATCTCAGCTTTAAGCAAAAAATTTTGAGGTTTCAAATTTTAATTATTTGTAATCACTTTGCTGTTTCTGCTATGATATGTCTGAGATCTTAAAATCTTCCAAATAGTCATCACAAATCTGGTATTTTATGAGATAAGCTGGCTTTACTGTGTAGTTTTTGGATAATTCATTTAGTCTCTACATTGTTATCATGTTTAAACCTAAAAGAAAAAAAGAGCTAAGGTCACTTGAACAAATACTCAACTAAGAAATCATATCCATCTGAGTCCTCATAAGTTTTGTCATGAACAATTACACCTCCTGTAGTAACATGATATGCACATGTAAAAGAAAGGAAGAAGTTCTGTTTTCTTTTGTGTAGCTACATCAAGACAGTATTTTCTACTTAGTCTATCTAGAGCCATCTACAGGATTGGCAAGCTGTGGTTTGAGGGAGAAAGGGGCATTGTAGAGATAATGTCTTCATATTATTTCTGGCTGACTTGCTAAGGTGAAATTTTGAATAAACTTTGTTGTAAAATACTTCTTTAGTGTGAAGCTTAAATCATGAAAAATACACAATGGAGCCAACATTAGTTTAGCAATAATTTTATAGAAGTTGAAATGTTTATTAAATATGTTTAATGGTAACAGAAACCAACTGACATCCCACTCTATTTCCTTTCCCTTTCTTTCTTAAGTGTCCTTCCTTCCTTTCTTTTCTTTCTTTCTTTCTTTCTTTCTTTTTCTTTTCTTTTTTTTGGGTTGTCATCAGCCTTCTCATTCCTTTAAACTGTAATTTGCTATTGACTATGAAAGAATCACGTTATACAACCTATTTGAAGTCTTTTTAACAGTGCTAGTCAGGTAACTATTCTCCTGACAGGCTCGTGAATACAGGATGTCATCTCTGAAGCTTTTCCCAGTAAGCAAATCACAAAAGAAATGCAGGAAGAACCTGATTCAAGAACTGATTTTCACCAGTAGCATAGTGAGCATACTCCAGTTATGCTCCCTGAACATGTAGATCTGTCTTTCCTTCTCTTCGCCTCTCTCTTCTCATGTCTTTTTGCATGGATCTCTCTCTCTCCCTCTCTCCCTCTCTCTCTCATGCACACACACAAGCACATGCGCACGAGCACACGCACACACACACACACACACACACACACGCATGAGCAAAAGCTTACCTGCAAGAAAATATCAAACAAAAGGGTTCAAATTTATTTATTTAAAATAAAATAACTTCACTAAGGGAAGCAAAAGTGAAAACTCTCAGAAAAGAAGGAAGATGCAGAGGAGAAAAGTAAATAAGTTAGTTCTCCTGTGTTATATAATCTAAATAATTACAGCACTGAAAAGAAAAAATAAAGAAGAACAACATGTTCTGAGTTACTTATGCATGTATTTATTTAGTCATTCAACAAACATTCATTGAGTGTCTACTCTGGGCCAGGAATTTTACTAGGCCTCAGGTATTCGATGATAAAAGGTAATGCTCTCTCTTCAGACCTAAATTAATCGGAAAGCACACTGACAAATAAAATGTCAGAGGTTAGTGCGAGGTGTGGAGGATGTCTCCAAGAGGAATGAATGTGCTTTGTTCTATAGCTTTTTGGTATAATTTATGTGTTAGAGGTCTTTTTCTAAACTTCCACTCTTGTTGCCAATCACGCCCTTTGTATGTAGTTGGCAAAAAATTAAAAATTTACTTAAATTTGATGATATTTTAGTATTTATTTTTTATGACTCTGAGATATGTATTAGCTTTTTTGTTTGTTTGTTTGTTTGTTTTTTGAGACAGGGTCTCACTATGCAGTTCAGGCTGGCCTCAAACTCACTATGTAGCCCAGGTTGGCCTGGAACTCACAGCGATCCTCCTGCCTCAGCCTCCCAAGTGCACCCCTGTAGGCATGCACCACCACACCCAGCTGTATTAGCTTTTTAATCTGTAGTCATTATAGCTTGTATATGAGTATTATTCAGCTAATATTTACTCTCTTATCTCCTGCCCCCCAAGAATTGTTTACTACCTTGACAAGGGCTTGGGCATGTACCTTTCTTTGGTTGATGAACTGTGAACAGATGTGACATACCCCATTCTTCCAGGAGTTCTGCATATGCTCACATGATTTGGTTTGGCCTCTTGAACTTCTGACCTCTGCCAAAGCAAGAGCTTTCCTCAGATAGTCCCCAACTGAAAAAGCACCCAGAGCCCAGCAAGTCTGCAGTCAATTCACAGGCCTATGAAACCTTTTAAAAAATGTAACAGTTCTTAAATTTCTTTATATTTAATTAACATATTTCTAGGGTACAGTGTGATCTTTCGATACAGTATATGAATGCAGTATATAAGGATCAGGGAAGGACAATTGGTATCTATCTTTAATAATATAAGCCACCAAAATGTTGAGCTTGTTTGTTACTGTAGCAAAAATTGACTAACACTAAAGTCAACTTTATAAGTACACTTGTATAAAAAGCCATAATGCTATAAACAAAAGGCAGAATGTTTGAATTAATTTTCAAAACAAAAAGATTTTAGTGTTATATGTAGATTGTAGAATGTGCCCTATTTATACTGTCCTTAATATGATTGCCATTTCACCATTTAGTACCAAAGTGTATGTATGAAGGGAAATATTTAGGAGTTTGGCAATAGCCTACAAGTATGTGTAGAGGTCTATGCACCAGTGTAGTGGGTAGCCATATATCTGTCATGATTCCCCTTATACTATAAAGTACAGTGAATCATATTTTCAATAACATCTTTTTCCATTATTCCTATTCACTGCAGAAAATGTCATGAGAAAAAAAGGGTTTTACTCTAATAAAATAGAATTTAAGGCTTATTGAATGCAGGAAACAAAGGAAAGAAACCAAGTTGTAAGACTCCAATGTTGAACAGTTACACATCACAGATGAATGTGGTAACAAAAAGAATAATAGTACCAGAAAATGGTAATTTCCTCATTGGTAGCAAGGTTCTGGTTCAAACACTGAGAAGGATTTCTGTTTCAATATTGTACAGAACATTTTAGAAGTACCAAAGACTACCACTCAGCTGTTCTCCTCACAAGGTATTTGCAATCTTATTGATATATGGCTATCTCAAAGCAAACTTTCTGTTCCAAAATTAATTATAATGTTGAAGATTTGTATGAGTGAGTAGAGAGAATATAACTACATAAAACCAAAGGATGTTATGTCATTTCCAATATATTTTATATACACTAGAATCATACAAGAAAGCATGTTTTTACAAATTGAGAAATGCTTTATAAGCACCAGTGAGAAATAAACTTCCCCTCACAAAGACACACACATTGGCTCATTCCTTAACTACCTGCTATTTGTCATCTAAATGGAAATTATTTTTACAGCTGATTTTTGCAAAAGTTTTTCACTGTAGCCTGCAGAGGTACTAATATATTTTTATCATGTTGACATCCTATAACAAACAAATCCATTTTATATTAAACTTATGGTGCTCCTCTAGTGCTTATATTAAGAGAAAGTTGGGGACTAATTTCAATCAAAGGCAGCATCTGTAATAGTCCCTCCAGCCATCCTTGTGGCCTTTTATCAGCCTGAGTCTCAAATGTTTGGGAGGAGGGTAACAGTCATCTAAAATGTACACAAAAATATTTTCCTAAAGTTCCCTGAGTCAAAAAGAAAGACAAACTAACTTTTTTTGATAGAGATACACTACACAGACTTACTTGAATCCCTTTGCCAGTTCCAAGAGAACCCATAGCCAAACAAATGAAGCTTATGGTTGCGCAGCTGGAAACTTACTGCTTCTTCCGCTTATAAAAATAAAACCACAGGTAATTGTGAACCAGTTGGTTTGAATTTGCACTTAGAGAAAATAGGTAATGAATTACTTCCTCAGCTGTCCCTTAGGTACTGCAGAGAAGCATTTTTCATGAATCCCTCATCTACTGAGTGTATGAGACTGAATATTAAAGCTGAAAATGCCCTTTGGAGAGGTCATTTTGCCCATTCATTCCTTGATTTGCTCCTTTCCCCTTTTCTTCCTGTGTTTCTTCATTCATTTAATGATAAATATTTATTGAGCTCTTCTTGTGAAGTGGGCACTGTGCTAAATTCTGGGAATACAGTGATAAATAAATAAACCTCGGAGGAGCTCCAAAGACAAATCCAGACCCTTCTCAAATTCACTCATCCATTTATTCATGTTTATTTTCAACACAAAGTACAATGAAGAGAGTCAAACAGACACGGATTTAATTTGTATTTAACAGATGGGAGATCTTAGTCCAGTTTAAGTTTTCCAAGCCTCAGCTTTCCTAGCTCTGGTCTCTCTCGAGGAATGATAGAGTGGATCACAAAGATCATTTTGTCTTCCGTTCTTGTCTCTAATCTCACCACGTCCCACATGCGTTAGGGCCCGGGGGTATAAAATGAGCAGAGTACATTTTCTGGCACTGTGCTTAGTTATACTATGAATACAGAGAAATATAAAATGTCATCCTTGCCTTTTGGACAATTAGTGTTTTAATGACTGACCTCTAATCTATACCAAGCATTGTTCTGATCACTATAAATGCATGAACTTGTCCTCCAAATAATTTATGAGATGAGAATTACACCCATTGTTGTTGTTCAGACATAAATATCTTTCCGAAGCCTCGTGTGTTTAGAGTAGGGCTTTGGGGAGTGATTAGATCATGAGGGCTCTAACTACAACGAGTGGATTGATCCACTGATGGAATCACAGTGTGATGGCATTATTGGCAGGTGATAGGAACAGGAGGTAGGTCAAAGGGAGTGTGAATGTGGACACTATATCTGGTCACTGGTCCCTCCCGCTCAGGCGCTTTCCCTTTCTCTCTGCTTCTTGGCTACTGTGAGGTTCACCAACTTTCTTTTCTCACACCCTTCCTCCATTATGTTTCTGCCTCACACAAGCCTGGAAGCAATGGCATTAAGGGACCAGGGACTAAAACCTCTGAAACCATGAACCTAAATAAATCTTTCCTCCTTTAAATTGATCTATCAAGTATTTTATTACAGCAGCACAAAGCTGACTAACATACCCATCCTCTTGGCTGGATGAGAAAGCAGATAAGAAAGATTAGGAAATTTTGCCAAAGTCACAACAAATACTGAGTAAAGCAAGGATCAAACTCGGGCTGCTCTCCCTGGAACCTGTTTTTGACCCCTGTGCGAACCTGCCTATGAAGGAGAAGCCACTAAATACAAAAAGAGAGACCATAATTGTTTTATGAGAGATTCAAATAGTAAATGAATGAGGGATGAGAGATCAGGGGAATTTGGTTCAGAACTTTGAAAATACATGAAGAAATAGAGCAATCAAGAAAGATATTAGGCAAGCACTCTGCCACTGAACTACATCCCAAACCCATTTTAAAATTTCTCTTTTGAGACAGCATCTTCCTGAATTGCCTGGGGTGTCCTTGTGCTTCCAGTCCTCTTGCCTCAGCCTCCCAAGTAGGTGGGATTACAGACTTGTGCTGCCACACTTGGCAACAAAGTATTTTTAATTAAGGTGCTGACGTTGTTTTTTAGACATAATGTTGTTGCATAC
Organism: Hystrix cristata; assembly: GCA_004026905.1. Lineage (NCBI taxonomy): Eukaryota > Metazoa > Chordata > Mammalia > Rodentia > Hystricidae > Hystrix > Hystrix cristata. The sequence goes on along the minus strand of PVJO010004431.1, from coordinate 59,927 downwards.
TTAGCAGGCTACAGCATAGCATAATCATAACTTTTATATCCATCAAGAAACCAAAATTTAAAAACTCATGCGACTTGTTTATTGTTACGCCTTAGTCACATTCTCACTGCTGGAACAACACCCAACACCCACAATTTAAAGGACAGCACATTTATTTGGTCTCATAGTCCACAGAGGACTCAATCCACAGTTGGCCGACTCTGAGGCAGGAAGGGCATGGTGGAAGGGTCTGGTGCAGGAAGCTGCTCCTTCAATGGTCACTAGTAAGCAGAGAGGGAAGGGAGGAGCAGGGAGGGCAACATCCCCCAGGCCGAAACCCCAGAGGCTGCCTCTTCTGACCAGGCCCCACTTCCTAACAGCATAGTCAGCCCCTGAGCTCAATAGTGGATGAAGCCACCCATGGAAGAGTGGCCCCATGATCCAGCCGCCTTCCACAAGCCCCACCTCTGAACACATGAGCCTCTTGGGGAATATTCCAGATCTAAACCACAGCAGTTGTTGTCTGGAATCAAACCGCCAATGTCACTAGGTGTGCCTGTATTTAGGAAAATAATTTAAAATTGTTGTTGTCTCTGATTGATAAAAGTTATACATGCTCATTTTAGACAACTAATAAAATAACGAAGTATAAAGAAACAGTTCTTTAAAATCACTTCTAGTTTCATCATGTAAAAAAGTTAATTAGTATATGGATGTGGTGGTACACACCTGTAATCCCAACACTCTGGGAGGCTGAGGAAGGGAGTGGCAAATTTGAGCCCAGCCTGGGCCACATAGTGAGTTTGAGGCCAGATTGCTACACAGTGAGACCCTGTCTCAAAACAAAACAAAACAAAATAAAACAAAAGTTAATCAGCTTAATATTTACATGTTTCCTCTTATTTTCTTTTCTATACCTATTCTATTAAATATATTTGTTACATAAAAACTGGCAACATACTTATATGCAGTTTCAATTCTGCTTATTTCACCTCATTTTTATCCTGAATAACACGTGTTAGTTTTTCATTAATGTCCTAACGGTCCCCATCTCTCTTCTCTACTTTTCTACCTAATACCTAGTATTTAAATACTTAGTGCTTAACAGCATTTATTATCATTTGCAGCCTGCAGTTTTTCACTTCTTTGTGTTGTTTACCTGTCTTCCTCTCCCATTTCCACTATATACATACAAGACCATAATCTCCATGATGGAAAGAATCTATTTCTTTTATTCTCTATTGTGTCCCCAGGGTCTGATATACTGCCTGGCACATAACAAGCTGTCAATTTGTTGAATGAATAATCTGAAAGATAAAGGTATAATAGCATTATCACAGGATATGATACCTTAATCTAAGAATTCATTAGCTAATGTAAGTATGAAAGCACGTATTCGTGCATCTTTACCTGGCCATTCTTACCTGTTACGTCAAGTACCTATTTCTACTTCTATAGACCTCCATATATAAGTAACGGGATGGATAAGACCTCCAGAGTAATGAATTAGAGGTTCACATATTGTTTGTTTTCATAAAGGGGTTCTCAAAACCGCATTTTCCAGCCTTTTCTTTTGTATTATCCTCTTTATATCCCTGTACCTCATGCATTCCCTATAATCCTCTGTTCCTAACTTCACTATTTTCTAAAAACTTGTTTTTATTGATAGTCTGCAGTTTTTCATATGTATATACTTTCTCTGTGCACTTGATTTCACTTTGATTGATGTTTCATTGGTTTGTTCAACTACCAGGCCTTGTAATACTTACCTATACTGTGAGTTAAATTAAGCAACTCCCTAAATTACTTAGATTTTAGGTGGAAGAACACAGACCATATGAATTCTCATTCTCCCATGTAATTAAAACCTAAATCATCAGAAGTGTTTCTCTTCAGTAGTCCTTTGATTTTTATCAATAACGTTTTTGTTTTTCCTAGTCTTTGTATGTATGTACATACCAAAATTCATCTGACAGTTACATTTTAAATTCAGCTGAATGCTATAAGATTGTTTAAATAAGATGATGTAAATGCAGTGTTTGCTAAGCTTTGGAGCACTGTACCTACATTTATCCCAGAATAGTTCTGTACTGTATGCCTCTTATGCCATAGCGTTCTGTATGAAAGCCCTTCATATGTCAGAAGCCCATTGTCAAATCCCTAGTCTTATTTCTGGGCTAAGCTTGGTCAGTTTGCTCCTATAGTGTCTTTCTCAGTCTTCTAATGATTTCTATATTGTGTGGCTTTTCTCTGATCTGTCATCTAACATGTCTTTGTTGCCATGATGATCTTTCAAATGAACTTCATTTTATGAAATACAGTATTTTCTATGTGAAAACAGATCCAGACAAACAAATGTTATTTAAAAATGCGCTAAGAGTTACTTAAAGATGCTCTGGAGAGAGAGAAGGTGCTTTAGAACAAGATTTATGTTTACAGAGTGCACTACTTATCTATAACATGACCTCGCTTAGCTTCTCAAGCCCTGACTCCTTGTGGGTGAAGCAGAGCCTAACCCTTACCCTTCCTACAGTGGGCGAAGGGGCACATTTGAAAAGGTGTGGAGAGTTGTCAGTCCTCACAATGGCTGAGTTAGTTGTTGCTATTTAGTGAAGGCAATGGCTGGAGTGGGGAGTGGAAGGAGGGACGCACGTCTCCTGTAAGGTCTGGGCATCCTTCAGAACTAGAATTGCCCTGTTGCAGTATGATGGTACCACCACCATCAAGGAACAGGCAAAGCAACTCCTTCCAAACATCCCGGGGAGAGAGCTAGGTGGCAGGACATGAGTATTTTGTGAAATTTTTAGGTTTGTTTTCTTAAAGCCAGCATTCAGACTTCATAAGATTCTTCTGCCACGTTATGATAATAATTTTAAAATTGTTTCCTGCATAAGATTGCCCAAATCAAAACTGAAATTGTCCTGCTATAAGATAAAATGTACCTACAATAGGATAGAGAACTTCTTAAAATCTCTGATTTTAAAGTCTCTGATTTAGGAGGCTTCTCAGTGACTTTAGAAACAGACTAGTTAGTTTCATTTTTGTCTGGAATTCTAAAGTATTGCTTGACTTTAGTCAAATCAGGGAAGCCATATTCCCAATGGTAAATTCTATCAGATGCTTCTTTAAATGTGTTCGTATTAGTCAGTTAGTTAGTTACTGTGATAAATACTGGGGATAAGTCAGCTTATAAAGAGGAAAGGCTTATTTAGACTTACAATTTGGAAATTTCAATGCATGACTGATTGGGCCCATTGCTGTGGGCCTGGGGCAACATGGCACATCGTGGCAGGAACATGTGGCAGAAGGTATACATTCGTCTTACGCTGGCAGAGAAGTGGAGAGACCAAGAGATCAGCATCCCAAAATCCCTTTTGAGGACACAGCCACAGTGACTTGAAACCCAGAGCAGTGATGGCCAACCTTTTAGAGCTTTCAGTGATACCAACGACCTGCTGCAATGTGTGTGCCGTAGGTTCCCAACCCCTGCCCTAGAGGCTCCACCTCTTCCAAGTCTCGACCACCTCCTAGTAGCACCAAGATGAAGACTGAGTCTTGGACACAGTGGTCCTCCGGGGACTCTTCTGGATCCAAACTATAGCAGTAACATATTTCTTATGCCTCAGCTTCTGCCCAGCCACCTCAGCGAGGGCTCTGACAGTGGTCACCAGGCCGTGGTGAGAGTCCTTTCATCTTCCGTGCTGCCTGTCATCCATCCCCTCCCATCCCAGTATGGGAGGCACAGAGAGTGAACCTGTGATTTTTGTAGAGCAGCACGAATGGGTTAAAGCTTCCTATGATCTAAGCTCCTCCTCCTCCCTGAGTGAGCAGTCCTGACGTACAGCAGGTTCTGATTATTAGGAACTTGTTTTTTTTCCCAGTCCTGGGGAACTGAACCCAAGACCTCGCACGGAGCTATACCTCCAACTCTTTTCATCTTTTATTTTTGAGACAGTGTCTCGCTATGTTGTCCAAGCTGTCCTCTCAAGCTTTCAGAGATGAGCCTTGGGCTGAGCAGGTACAATGTCTTTCGACTCCAGAATCAGTCGCACTTTGCAGAAACTAAATCACACTGTAGTTTGTTTTGGCCCCTTCTCCTTCCTTGCTTCACCATGCTTGTCCTTACTTCTTCTTCCCTGGGATGGTACTCCCTAAATAAAATAAAAGCACACTAGCTCTCTGCTTCAGGTTCTGCTGTAGGAGATCCAGGCTAAGATAGAAGTGAAGTGGAGAACTGAAACCATTATCTGGTTAATTCAGGCTAATCTCTAGCAGATCAATTTGGATTAATTTACAACACAGGATGTTAAGAACAACCATGTTGCCAGTTGACAAGTAAAATGAGCTGTCCACACTGCCAAGCAGTCATCTTCTGCTTCCCATATAAGCTTACTTCCTATTCTTTGAGATATCAACTTTTTGGACTCTCTATTCGCACACTTCCTATCCCTACCCTGTCAAGTTCAAATGACAGCCTCTCGCCAAATTTAATTAAGAAAGTAGAAACCGTCAAGTGGGTACGTTCTCTCATCATCTCATCACTAGATCTACAAACGTATCTGTACCTGCCCCTTCTCTACAGTTTCATCGGGTGAAGTGTCCTTTCTTTTATTGCAGCCAGCTCTTCCATACAGATCTAATTCCCTCTAACCTTCTCAGAGACCTGGTTCCTTGTTATTTCCTCCTTTTGGCTACCATTTCTCTTATTTTCTTGGGTTATTCCTATCTGCATTCAAAATATCCTCCCACCTTTCAAAGACTTCTTTTCCCAGGCACAGTGGCAACATACATGTAATCCCAGCACTCTGGGACACTAAGGCAGAAGGATTAAAGTTTGAGCCCACTCTGGACAACTTAGTAAGACCCTTTTTCAAAATTGAAAATAAGAAAAGGACTGGGGACATGGTTTAGTGCAAAGGTTCTGGGTTCAAGTCTCAGTACCCGTAAATAAGCAAACAAAAATAAAAGACCTCCCTTAACCTCATGGTGTCCTCCCAATTTCTAAACCACTGTACTTTCTTCCCAGTCCAGTTTCTCTAAAGAGAAAGCTGTCTGGACATTCTCACTTACTATCCAGTCCTCAACTCACTTTAATTATGCTAGTACCTCTACTGCTTCCCTGAAGCTGCCCTTATCGAAGTTTCTCATGACTTCTCTGTGGCTCAATCTAATGATCATTTTTCACAGCTTCATTTTAGTGCAACCTCACATAACAGTCAACATAGCTGAACTTTCTTTCCTTTCTATGCCCCCTTTCCCTGACTTCCTTTAACTCCTCTCAAGTGCTGTGATTTGCATTTCCTGGTGCTCCTCCTCTTCTTGACTGTTCATGGTGTGAGTCTGGAAGGCTTGGTCTAGGCCTCTCCTCTCCCTGTTGCATACTTAGGCATTTCTATGTCTGCCCATAAATTCAGATCACACCACTTGCAGGTGACTCACAAATGTCAATCATCAACCAAGACCTCTCCTCTAATCTTCATTTCCATTTCATGCTTACTGACTTATCTGGGAACCTCAAATGCAGCTCGGTCTTAGCCTGCCCCAAAGACCAGCTCACTGTTTCCACCCTACACTTCACTCTGCCCCAACCCGGGCTTCTTTCTGTGTTCCCTGTTTCAGGGAGTGGAACCACTGCCCAGCAACCGTAGCAGAACCATGGTAAAGGGAAACACCTTTTTAACCTGTTCATCACTAGTATCTATTTTAGATGTTTTAAAAATATTATAATTGATTTACTGTAATATAAAATCTGTTTTAAGGTACTTCTTCAACCTTTCTACTCGGCCACACCACTGCCCCCAGAGACCGTGAAAACCTTCTGCCTGAACTACTACAACTTTTGTTCACCCAACAACCAGGATAATGTTTCCTGTTCTCTCATCTGCTTGTGTTACTCTGTTGCTTAAAATCTTTAAATGGATCTTGTATATTTTAGAATAAAATACGTCTTTAACCTTTAACCTTGCATGGTTTAACCTCTCCCTTCTTCTCCAGTTTATTTTCTTTTGCTCTTTGTGCTTTCAATTCATTGGCTTCCCCCACCCAGTTCCTTCTACCCCATATGCATATTCATATCACAGTAATTTAGGAGGTACTTTTTCCTCTACCTAGAGTGCCCTTTGCCTAGTTAGTGCCTCTTCAGTCTTCAGGTATAAGTTTGGGAATTATTTAGTAACACAAGCATTCCCCAGCCTTCCAAGCCAAAGTCCTATTATATACTCTCTCCTATGCACCAAAATATCAATAATAAGTATAAGAGATCATGTCCAAAAATGGCTTACAAAGTTTTAAACAGTGCCTTTAAGGATTAAAAGTCAAACTCGATTTGAAATATACCTAGGAGATAAAATTATTTTGGTTTTATGTCTGTATAAATAGTGACAGGGAGTAAAAGTAAAGTTGGAGGGGATTTCCAAATGTCTGATTTGTTTGACTGGATTGATAGAGGTTCCATGAAGGAAGATGACAAAAGAGAAATGGGTTTACAATAATGAATACAGTTAATATCTAACAAGATTACATATTTATTTGCTCTTTGACTTAGCAATTATACTTTTATGATTCTTTACTAAAACAAATAAGATGATGTCAAAACATTGAAAACAAGCCAAGGTTTGTCAGTAGAGGTTTAGACCAGTGTGCTATGGCACATTTATATAATAGAGCATCAATCAGATTAAAATGAAAGGATAAAAATTTCTATATTTTAATGAAATTATGTTCAGGATATATTACTAAGTGTGTGTAAAGAGCGAAGTGGAGAATGTATATGTATAGGAACTCATTTATCAAAGAAAGGGAGGGGAGGATTCAGATATTTATTAGAATATATATGTTACACATATATATATTTTTTGTTTTTTGTTGTTTTTTGAGACCACTCATTATGTAGTTCAGGCTGGCCTTGAACTCACTACATAGCCCAAGCTGGCCTTAAACTCATGGCGATCCTCCTGCCATAGCTGCCTGAATGCTGGTAGCACTTGTTTATATTAAAAAAGACAATGAGTTTGTCTCCCAGTGAAGGAACTGAAAAAAACAAACAATAAAAATCCCCAAAACAAACACAAAAGGACAAATCATAGGTATTTTGAGTGCAGACATTTTTTGTTTAATGACTGAGTTCTGTTCCTGTGACTAGGTGGCTAATTGGATTGGTTGCTAGATGAGGAATTGTATAAAGTATGTACATTAACATATTCGGAACAAAGAAATGGTCAAAGGAAACTCCAACTTGATGACTTTGCTTTTATATACATAACTCTTACATCCAGTACTGTGATGTAGAACAGAACATAAAACTACAGTATTGTACTGTACAGTACAATCTGCAAAAATGACAGTACTGTATAAGCAAGGGGTACTGTACAAAAATACATTGAGGCTCTATAAACAAGATGTACAGAACTGTAAAAAAAAAAGAAAGATGGGTTGTAAATCTGAACAGTCATTAACTAGATAGGTTGTTAAAGGAGGAGTATCTGCAGTTACTAATAAAGGAAGGGCATAAGCCACAGTCTAGGTCTGTGAAGTCTCACCCAACCTAACAAGGAGCTCTGAGCAGAGGAAGAGTCCTGATTGGGTACAGAAGGCCAAACTGTAGTGCCCTGTACTCGTCTGTTCACGTGCCATAACAAAATGCCGTCGACTGAAATTTACTTTCTCACAGTGCCGATGGTTGGAAATGCTCAAGAATGAGGCTCAGCGGGGTCCAGTTCTTGGTGAGGGCTCGCTCTGACTTTCATCATCTTTACAAGGCCTTTCCTGTGTATTTGTGATTCCTCCAGAGAGTATGCCATAAACCCTACACCAGGATTTTTCTTTAAGCACTGAATGTTCCAACAACATACATCTACCAGACTATATGGGCTACATGGTGAAAGGCTGGCACCACAGACCGGGACTAGGGCGAGCCCATTCCTCTTCAGGCTTCCACACAAAGCCTGTAGCCCGTCATGACACCCAGTATATAAGCAACATGCCTAGATGTGAAATGTGTTGCCTCTAGAGCCCAAGGGGAGGTCTACCATGTATTTACTTCCATCTTTATGGAAAGCTGGAGGATGCATTTGTCTTTTGTGTTTGGAGGAAGGTTCTGGAATGCTCCTGACCACTGGAGCACTAACAATTTTACCAAGATGCCAGGTCCCTGAAGTGTAGGGTTTATGTCCTCCCACTGGAGTATACTTGCCGTATCAATGCTTCCTGTGCGAGAACTAGTTTTTACTCATCATGTCAAATCAGTACAATGTCATCACTGTAATGAGTTGACATATTTTGCCGAACATCCAGAGAGTTTGAATCTTTTTGGCCTCCTAATGTCAAACAACAGAGGGATCAACCCCGGCAGGAAAACTATGGATGGATGTGGCTGTACATTTCGTGTGAATAAATTCTGATCCTTTTTCTGGGTTTGGACAGAAAAAAATGCATCCTTTATGTTAATGGCCACATACCATGCACCCAAGGTCATATTAATCAGCTCTAACACAGAGACTATGCAGTGTTAGCTGTGGTTGAAGCTATTAGTTGGTTGAGTTTACAGGGGACTGTTGTCATTCTCCAGGCTCCATCATTTGGCTTCTGCAGAGGCCAGATTAGCCAGGCACCTGGAAATATGACAGGGATCACCTTCCTGCATTTTTAGGGTCCATCCTTCCTGGGATATAATGCTGTTGGTGTTGATATTGGTGCTGGGGAGTGGAGCAGTTTCAGAAGCTTCTACTCTGTCTTGTCTATTGTCACAGTTCTTATCTCGTTGGCCAGGGTTACCCCAAAGACCAAGTATGTCAATCGCGATTATTCATTCAAGGAGTGGGGAAATAGTCACAGGGTAGTTGCACAGATCCACTACACTGTTTTGTTGGTTTTTTTGTATTTGTTTTTGTTTTTGTGTGTGTGTGTGTGCCAGGGATGGAACTCAGGGCCTTGTGCTTGCTAGGCAAGCACTCTAACCACTGAGTTAAATCCCCAACCCCCACTACACTGATTGTGTTAAATCCCCAACCCCCACTACACTGATTGTTAAGCCAGATTTTGACCAGGAATCTACTTACTGCCTGGCCCACTTTATCCTTTGCTCTACAGAGCGTTATCATGGCCCAATGCTGAGTTTCTTGGTATCTATATATATGTATTTGGTACAGAGAAACAATACCAATGGAGAGAGAGAGAGAGAAAGAGAGAGAGAAATTTTTAAGGGATTGTCCCATGTGATAGTAGACACTGCTAATTCCAAATTCTGCAGAGAAAATTGGCAAGCTAGAGACCTAGGGAAAAGTTGATTTTGAACCTGAAGCCCAAAGGCAATCTGGAGGTAGTATTCCATTTTCCTCTGGAGAATCTATCTTTTCCTCTTAAGTCCTTCAGCTGATCGGATGAAACCTGCTGACATTAGCGGGGGCAATCTGCTTTATTCAAAGTCTACTAATTTAAACTCTACTCACATGTGAAAACACCTTCTCAGCAGTATCTAGACTTGGTAATCTGAGAAGATACTTGCACGCCATAGCCTGGCCAAGTTGACACATAATATTAACTGTCACAGTATCAATGTCAATTATCAGACCTTGTTCCAATAGTTTTCAGAATGGTACTTTTCTTTACCCAGTGTACAGCCGTTCAAGTCAATGGCCATAGGCCTCTTTGGAAACAACAGGGGAGTTGAGTATATTTTCTGCCGTATTTTAGGGTTGTTTTTCCTGGAGATGAACCATCTCTTCTTCCAGTCCTGTGCTAATAATCAATTTATTTTTTATTAACCTTTAAATGTTTATTAGTACATGTTTGTGCTATATAATGATTACATTCATTTTGGGGAGTTGGTACATATCTACAACACATCTTTTTATTGCCTCTCAGCTCCAAATGCATTCTTCAATACTTACTCTATGACAATAGCTGAGATTCTGTTAAGTGTTTCTCTTCTACGGTAAGTAAAATGCTAAGCTTTCTCAGTAGAGGGTGCTGGAAGACCATTGCAGGAGGCAGACCTTCTGCTCCTGGAGGCTGTGCTTTTGCTCAGCAGTGCGGTCTCTGGGTGTTCTCCTGACCTATGTTCCCAGGATGCACAGCCATCCTCCCACTTGTCATCATCCCAAAGCCCTTTCAGTGTAGACCTTGTGCTTTCCAAGCCTCTTGTCCACACCAGCACCCTACCTCCTTCAGGTTTCTCATCCCTGCCCCTCTGCCAGAGGGTTGCCTGCTATATTCTTGCCAATGGTGTGACCTTCCCAATACACTGTACCCTCCAGGCATCACACCTGCATGCACCTAAACCCTCTCTGCTGGCCTGCCTCCCCCTTTTAAGATTTATCTCCTTGTTGCTCAGAACTGGTGGACCAGATGTTACTTGGCAACAGCAGCAATTATCTCTACATTCCCTGGGTACCACTCTCTTCTCCATCCAGCTCTGAGCCAGCCAGCTCTGAGCTAGCCTTTCCCCTTTCCAACTCTGTCTCGGGTACTTTCCCTCATCCATTGAGTGCCCTTGGATCTTGTACTTACTCTTTTAGGATAGCTTCATTGTCTTTTATTCTTCATATTACCGTATGGTTTCTGTATTTTTAGTGAACCCAAACTGGTACAGAATGAGAAAGATCCCCGAATATATGCCCAGAAAGTAGTGACTTAGGGATGATTTTGACCAGCCTCCTGAGGCTGTGTGTTATGGTGAGCGTATTGCTAATGGGAAGTGGGATGCTAGTACCTATGGCATCACCATTAACCAAGTTGTGGTTGGCTGTGATGCAGGGTCAAGTGAAGACACACCTTGGAAAGCCAGGGGCTTTTTCTTGACCAGTGTGGAGAATGACGGTTGTGAGATCATGGTATGGGACAGATTCTTCTCAGAGTACTTTGGCACTGACAGAAAATGACAAGCTCAGATTCGTTAACTTTCAGCCCCCTCATCTGTGAAAAGTAGCTTTCTCCCACACCCTGTGCACGTACACTTACTTAGCCACTGCCTGCTGGGTCCCAGAGGGTTGCTTCCTCCTTTCTCAGGGACCATGGGCCAGCTCTGACCTGGGGAATCAGAGAGTTTTTCCTCACCCACTGGACAGTCCCTTCAGCAATGACGCTGGATGCCCTGCACTTGTCTGTCCTTCCTTGAGTGCTCTCCCTTAGCCTGAAGTACATTTATATCTCATAATACTCTTACATCTTGGCTTCATATACACCTTACATTGAGCTGCCCCTGTGGACCCACACTGAACCAAACAAAGTGCAGGTCTGCTCTCTGGAACGGGGCCAGAAAATAGTCAAGGAATTGTGAATTTGTGTGAGGCAACTGTTCTTGCCCTGTTGGTCTTCTCCTGCTTCCTTCTGATTGCAGAGAGAAGATGGTTCTTCTTGGGCTGCTCACCTGTTTGATTAATGTGCGTATCAGCCTCTCTGAATGAAGGCCGAGGCCTCTTGAATGCCACACCAACCTTGCCCATCGTCATGATAACTGTGAGCCCCGGGCTTCTTGGGCCAAGCACCATCTTCAGGCTCATCCCCCTTACTGTCCCGGACCCCAGTGCTGTCTCTCACTGCCTCTGCCCTGGCTGTTAGAAGACAGTCACAGCTCAACCTTTTGGTGACACTGGGTGTGCTCTCATTGGTACTTTTGCGATAGCCTTCGCAAATTGTGTGATCTTTGGGACAAAATCCTCTGGTGGGTCTTTTAACCTCACATGATATATCTATTCCTTCTTATTTTTTCCCTCTGCTATCTACTACAAAAAATAAAGCATTTAAACTTAGTTCTGCATAAGGCACCACTTTCTTCAAACACCCTACCTGTGAGTTTTCACTGGGTTTTCTGGGTTTTCTTACAAGGCTATTAAATCTAGTATTTCATGAGAGCTCTCCCAAGTCAATGAATTCCTCCTTATCCATTCATAATGTTCCAGTCCACATGTGAAGATTCATGTAAATACAGACCCTGTCTTCCCTCCTCAGGCTTAGCATGACCCCAGCTAGGTTATACTGTGTGTTAGTCAGCTTTCTGTTCCTAAAACAAATACCTGAGATAATCAATTTATAAAGAGAAGAGGTTTGTTTTGTCTCACAGTTCTGGGAGTTTCAGTCTACAGTTGGTTGGCCCTATTGTTTTCTGGCCTGTGGTAAGGCAGAACATCATGATGGGAGAGTGCGGAGAAGCAAAGCTATTTACTTCATGGCAAGAGATTGGGATGCCACTGTTCCCTTCACAGCCATCTTCCCAGTTACCTGAACCTCTCGCTGGTTCCACCTCTTAAAGTTTTCACTTCCTCCCACTAGAGCTATGGTTTGGGGCCTAAACCTTTATTTATTTATTTATTTATTTATTTATTTATTTATTTATTTTAGTACATGTTTGCAAAACATAGTGACTACTTTCATGGCAGGTATTTGGTACATGTATATGACACATCTTAATTTTTTTACATTGGGGACCAAGCTTTGAACGCTTGGGCCCTTTGGGGACACTTAAGATTCAACCATACATTTTATCATTCTACATTGCTGTGCTGTGGCAACTTAGGCCATTCATACTGTGAAGAAGTTTCTAGAGAGCCTTCTTCCATGCGGACAGTGCTCACTCCTAGTAAGGAGGAGCAGGCCACTTTTACGGGACCCGAGGGTTAGACAGGGTCAGGGTCATATTCCCATCTCGTGTGCCAGGGTCCCAGGCGTTCCCAGTTGGGGCCCTGACATGGGCCCAATAGGCTTTTTGTTGAAGTGTTCCATTGTCTTAGAGCTGGGAGACTCTGTTCAATTCTGAGGGTTTTTTTTTTTTTTTTAAAAAGCTTTTTCTGCTGCTCACTACAGGAGAGAAGGACCTCTTCCTAAGACAAAAGAGGCTGTTAGACCTTCACAATTAACTGTGCACTGTTAACTGCTTTACTGTTTCCTCATCCTTGATAGAGTGTGTGAGATCCCAAAAGAGAGGGGCAAAGGATATTGCAAAGGCTATTTTGGCTGAGATAATAGCATGAACAGAGGCAGAGAGGAAGCTTAGACCTATTAGAAGTATTGTTAGGAGAGAATACACCATGGATATCCTCTTCATGCATTTAATGTAGCAAAAAGGTGGAAAGAAAGAATGCTTAAGGAAACTGGGTTACACTCATTTGCTTTAAATGACAGTTATGAAGACTATGCAGCAGTAAGGGGAGTTTTCCTAATATGTTAAATGAAAATCAGAATGTAAGCTTTTATTACTATACATATAATTATGATTATCTTTAAAAATCGGATGCTGAGGAAATGGTATCAGAAGGAAATATACTAAAATGTGAAAAGTTGTTATATGTACTAATGTTATCATAAATAAGTAACAACTTCCCTCCTTTTTCAAACTTCTGTTTGGAGGGGGGCTAACCACAGGATTGGATCTTGAACATGCTACACACACACTGTACCACTGAGTTACACTTCCAGCCTCTCTCCCTTTTTATGTTCCAGATATTCTGTTTGTTAATATTTAAAAAATAGTTTTACAGAAAATGCCAATATATACATTTTATGTGGAATCTAATCCTCCCCGTCAGTGACCTGGTTTTTTACTCGATAAGATGGAAATTTTGGTAGTGCACATCTTATTCATTGTGAGAATTAAACAAGATACAATGGCCATAAGCCTTTAGCAGCAAATACTGGGAGTGACCATGGTTGATGTGTATCTTTTCCTCAACTGGACAATTGTTGCATATGTTCCTGATAATTTATTACACTGCATTATGCAACATTCCTAGGTCCTAATATAATGTGTCTGTAGCAACTCTCAGCTACCATGACTACAAAAAAAAATCACATATTTCCAAATATTTTTGATTGAAAACTGCATGTTAAAGAGTTATGGATGAAAAAGTACAGGACTAGATATATGTAGGCAAAGGTTCTTCCTTGGCTCTAATTCTTTTGTGAAATGATCCCTCACATGCAAAACAAAGCATCGTGGTGTCGTGAGAAGAGCACAGGACTGGGAATGAGGGCTCTGGTTTAGCTCGGTGGTAAAGCAGAGCACTCACCTGGCAAGTGCAACATGCCAGACTGTGGGTTCAACACCCAGTGCCAGGAAGAAAAAAAGCAAAAAGAAAGGTTCCCCCAGCTCTCTGCCTTAAAGGAATTTGGCTGGCGTGTCTTCTTTCTGTGGCAAAGGTGAGCACTAGTTTTGCAGCCTGTGAATGAGGAAGGGGAGGAGTGGAGATTCTGTCTCCCTTCCTCCTTCCTCCTGAATAGACGCAATCACATAACCCAGAGGTCAGGAAGAATTTAAACAGCCTCCTGAGCTTTTCAAATGAAGATTTTTGTTGGCCTACAAGAGCTCTCTGTTTTGTTTTCTTCTTCAGCCCTTTCTGTTTGGATGAATCTGTTTGCCTGAGCTGGAATGCTACTATAATTTCTTTCTCATTTGATTGCAATCAGTTATCAAACAAGGAGAGTTAATCCTCCATTATACAACGTAATTTCTACAGAGTACTACATTAGACTGCAGAAATATAAAACGCTTACCAGAAATTGGGCATTTTTGGTAACACTTTATGCACCTCCTCTGCGTAACATGCTCAGTAACTCTGCAAAGCTGGTTCAGCTCTCATTTCAGAGGTGAGCACACTCGGGAAGAGGGAGCTGGGGTAATTTCCCCATGATCACACCTGTCAGCAAGCAGTAGAGCCTGGCTCCAACTCTTAACTATAATAATACTGAGATTAATCAAATGGATCATTTAGGCAATGCAAGGAGAGCATCTTGACAATTCAGAAACATGTCAATGAAAAGAAGTGTCCTTGAACTTTAACCTTAATGTTTTTCCTGTTCCAAGCAAGAGTATGTGTACCAAATCGTGGAACTTGAATCACTACTGATTGTCCCAGGAAAGTGACCTAGAACAAATGACCAAGGGAAGATAGGAACTTTTATGCAATTACCTTTCACCTCCACTCCCAATTCACAGGCTAGGACATAAGACAAAATATTTCTCCTAGATTCAACTATAAAACAATGCCCTTGTTTATTACAAATCACGAACTCAGTAAACAGATGAAGAAATAGAATTCAAACAATATTGAAAAGGGACCTTTTATTAATTTTTAAGGAACCACAGGTTTATCACTCCTGTAAGAGGTGGAGGGACAGTCAAGTCCCTTTGAGTCGCCCTTGTTTCTGTGAGACCACCCTTAATCCAAGAGTCCCTGTTTCCAGGGGGTCCTGGGGTTCTCCTCCTGTCCTGGGTCTGTGCACTTACTGAGCTCATGCCAAAACTGCTGCAGCTGCCCTACCAGGTATCATCAGCTACAGCAGGCAATAGAAAAGGATCTTCGATCTCTGATATTCATGGTGTCATAGATGCCTCACAAGGTGCTTTGAACCTTGTTGCCCAAGACTGGGATGAAACACATGTAATAGTTATTTAATGCCCTGTTTGAAATAGTTCCTTTTATCAAATGATCAACATGAGCTCCAAGCTAACTCCTGTGTCTCAGGGTGATTTTAACCTTAGGAATTAGGGTGATTTTAACCTTAGGAATTAGGACTGATCATGATCTCTTACCTTCTTTCGGCTTTAGGCTTAAATACCTATATATGCTGTACTCCACGTAATCAGGTTTAAGACTTCCTTCCTGATCTCTTGGAAGCATTAGGCCCCACAGTGAATATGTGTGAGCATTTTTCAGAGCAATTTTTTGTTTTCTAGGACTTATCAGAAAATAAAGGTCCAACTGATGTTTATTTGAATGAATGAAAAAAATTGGTGAAACATGGTTGTCAAGTAAGCATGATAGTTATACTACATAAGAAATATATGTAGAGAAGCATTTATGTACTTAAATGTACCTATGTAATATATTTGTAAGTAGTTGTTAGATATTATGATTTATTTATTGGGATATATAGTTTTTAACAAATTGTAACCCTATCTTGTTTCAAAATACTTCTTACTAAAGAATGAGACCTTGACTTATATTAATGAAATGATGTAGAGCATCTTAGACCATAGAGTAATGAATCTATATGTACAGCTACATAAATCTGTCTATTTGCTATACTGTCTCAACTTAATCATTTTGGATATTTGCCTCAATGTTTCATGTTTTTAGTACTAATAATGATTAAGAAAGACATATACATCTTAAGAATACATTATAAATATAAATCCCAAAACACACACAGAATTTAGGTGTTCTTCTTGGAACTAACTGTATGGATGACCACCAGGACCCAGTTTCAGGGGCTCTACTGCAGCCCACATGCTTGGAGATATCAGAGTTGTGCATCTCCATGCAGCAATCTGAAAAGTATGTAAATCATCAGACTTTTAATGAACATATTTTTCTGCTTCCTCATTTAAGAATTAGACAACGTAACTTTTGGGTCAAGTGCTTATCAAATCGTAGTAGTAAAGTAAGAGTCTGCTAAATTATTCCATTATATAGTTTTACCAGTGAATTAATTTTAACAGTAAAATAAGGTATTCATAGTGTGTCTTTCTAGAAGTTAGTTTTACAAGTATTTTTGCTAATCATGTCCATCTACAATTTCTACATTCATTATCTCATTGAATTCCCACCTCAACACAGTGTACAAAAGGTTTGTAATTCTCATATTATCAAATTGGAGGTGGAGGCTCAGGCAGAGATGGCAACTTACCTCAAATCAAACAGCCACTCAGTGACAAACCTGGGATCAAATTGCTGATTCTAATTGCAATAGTCTTTCCATTATGCTACTGTTTTAAAAAATCATAATTGCCTTCTGTGTGCCGAAAGGAATTCTAACGATTTCACAAACTCAGAGGGCTGGGCAACATGGTACATGCCTATAATCCCAGCACTCTGGGAGTCTGGGGCAGAAGAACTGCAAGTTCAAGCCCAGTCCAGTGTAATATATCAATTTAGGGAAACCCTGTCTCAAAATTTAAAAATTAAAAAAGGGCTGGGAATGTAGCTCAGTGCTAAGACCCCGTACAGGGAAAAAATCAAAGAGAGTTTAATGAACATTATATAAAAACTCAAAAGAGTAGAATACTACCTATAGGTATCAAAAGGGCCCTTCTGGAAATTTTTGATTTATTGTAGTTTAGGTTTTAGGAAGTATGGTGTATTTTATTATAGATGGCATATTGACTCAATCTTTGATTCAGTATACACTTTTAGGCGTCCGTTATTGACAAGGTTTGAATTGAATACTTAGAGAACTACAAAAATGAGCACAACACAATCACTGTCTTCATGAAATATATAATCTCCAAGCCCACGAACGATACTAATAGCGACAGAATGCTAAAAACCAAGTACCAGAGATGTGAGCACACAGTTATGAGAACTGAACAAAGGAAAAGCAGATGCAATATGATTTACACTTTTGTCTATATTGAATATTACTTATGTAGCAATAATAAGATTTGTTTCCTTGCTGTTGGAAAGAGAGATCGTTAAGTTCATGGTAGAGAAACAATCATATTGGTAGTGCCTACAGAGAGTCAGGCATACATGGACAGAGTTTGCTTTCTTTCCCAGTGGAATATCAGAAGGAAAAGGAACTGCCGAAACCCAGCAAAGTTCCAAGGAAATTATGTCACCTGAGAAAACCAGTTTTTGATCCTGATAAACAACCCGAAGGGCTATTAGGATTGTGGGGCTACCATGTTGCACAATCCCTCACTTTAAACTTGAAAAAACTGAAGCATAGACAGATGAAGATGCTGCCCAAGGTCATATACTCACCTGAAGCAAAGATCAAGCTAATTTGCATGTCTGCAGACCCCACGTTGCTTCCCTCTCAACTTTCTCCTCACTGCCATGCAGTGCCTCCATCCTTCTGGTTGATCAGGCTGAGCATTTGGAGTTGCCTTTGAGGTCTCTTTCTTCTACCACACACTAATTTTGTCACCGTATCCTGTTGGTTCTACCCTCAAGATATACCCAGCAACTGACCGCCCTCCTTGCCTTCTCTGCCTCTACCACTGCCGCCCTAATTCAGCACACAACCATCTCTCTTCTGCATGACTGGAATCATCTCAAAAGCATTCACCCAGGTCATTTTCAAAACAAGTGAAATAATTCTTTTAAACTTAAGGCAGATCAGCACTCTGCTGGCCATGGGTCTAAAAGGGACTCTCGCTGCACTCAGAGTTAGGGCTAAAAGTCCCTTCGGTGGCATCAGCATTGTTCATAATAGCCAAGAAATAGAAACAGTCTGAATGTCAGCATATGAATGTACAAATATGTGTTGTACCCATTCAATGGAATAACATATAGCAAAAAAAAAAAAAAAAGGACTGGATTACTGATAGGTGCTATAGCTTAGATTAACCTTAAAAACATTACCCAAGGTGAAAGAAGGCAGTCACAAAAGGTTGCATACAGATGACTCCATTTATAAGAAATGTCCAGAATAGGCAAATCCATAGAGAGAGAAAGTGTACCATAGATTACTTAGTACTGGAAGAGTAGGATAAAATATGAAATGACTGCTAACGTCTACAGACTATGGGTTAGGAAGGATGAAAATGTTCTAAACTCGATTGTGATGATGGAGCGCATCTCTGTGAGTTTGCTGAACCCACAGAATTACCTGCTGTAAATGAGTCTAGTTTATGGTCCATGAATTACACTTCTATAAATCTGTTTCTAAGAGAGAGAGAGTTGGGTCACAGGAGATGGGGTGGGGGCGGGATGCAGGAAAAGGAGCATATATAAAGGCCTCAAATTGGGAATAAATTTAGTGTGTTTGAGGAACACGGGGAAGGCCAATACCACTCAAGTGCATAAGCAAGGTGGAAAACATCCTGCAGAGTTAGATAAGGACCATGCTATGAAGGTTTTCAGATTTATTGGGTGTCCCAAAGCAAGATTTGAAGGGATTTTTAAGCATGTAAGTGATATAATCAAATTTGCCTTAGAAATAATTGCTCTATCTGGCTGGGGTGTGAAGAACTAAAAGTGGTCAAGTGTAGAAATAGAACAATTAAAAGGTATTGCATGGACTAGGAAGAAAGGATAGCTGAAGTCAAGTCAGAGGTGGAGATAGACTTCCGGGTGCATCCGAGAAGGAATCAGCAAAAGCAGGCGATGGACTCCAACACAGGGCATGAGATATGGGTGGGTACAGGGCTCAGGCGGAGTTCCCGGGGGAAGACTAGTTTGGGTAGTTCTGGATAGGTGCAGTTCTGGATAGGCTAAATTGAAGATGTTTTTGCAAACAACCAAGTAGATATATTAATACACATCTGGATATGTGGTTTAGCTTGGGCTCAAATGCTGGTTCTACCATATACTAGCTATATGACATTGAATAAAGTTACTATTCTTTCCTGATTCTTTCACCTGTAAAACAGAGTTAGTACAACCTATAATGGCCACATTATTACGGCTTATTGGTTGGAAGCACAGACTTGGGACCCCCAGTTGTCTGTGTTTTGATCCTGGCTCCACCCATGGGTGGAATTGTATGACCTCGAGAAAGTTACTTAACCTTTTTGAGTTTCATTTTGTTAATTCCCAGGTGGAGACAATAATAGCACCTATCTCATAGTGATGTCATAGGATCATTAATTAATGTATGCATTAGACAATAAATGCACAACACTCAGGGCTAGCACATAGCAGAAGTAAGTGGTAGCTAATACTCTCATTTTGCAGTGTTGACATGACGAGATGAGATGATGCACTTAAGCACTAGAGAGTTTTTAGTGCTCAAAGAATGTTACTAAAATGTCCTTCTTGTCCCAATAAAGAAGATGTTGATTTAACTTTTTACTTTTACTCAGATTAGGTTAACCCAGATATTTCCTCAGTGTGGGAAAGCCCACTGAAGTGCCCAGTGGTTAGAGATGGATGACAAAGGCCAGCGAACATTGCTGGAGGAGGGGAGGAGGGGGGAAAGAAATGTTTAAGGGAGAGACACAATCCCTACTGGGGAGACAGAATACAGTCAGCAATTTGGCATTCAGGGCAGACAGTGCAGCAGACAGCATAGCTCCTGAGAAAACTGGGGCGGTGACATTGGGTGCTAAAGACAAAAGCCCACTGTTGTCTTTTGAATCTAAAGGGCAACCAAAAAGTGAGGACACGAGTTTGACCCCAAATTAACGTACCATGAACTCTTTGTGGGTGCCATACCCACTAGTTCTTCATTCACCCACACACTCATTCATTTTCTAATTTATTCAACAAGTATTTACTGAGTACCAGGCAGTAGGGACACAGAAGAAGGAAGAAGAACAGACGTCCTGTGAAAGCAGAGTTTGATGTCTGGAGGTTGGGGCAGGAAAAACTAGTAAAATATGTAGGGTCAGATACATTCCATGGAGCCAAATGAAACAAGGGCCTCAGAGAGTGTGGAAATACATGCACAAGCCCCGGGGAGGGGATGTTCCCAGACAGCAGTGTTCAGCGAGGGCCTTGCCTAACTCTGTACCTGTTGTTCCTCATCTTCCCATCCTCCAAAATGTAAGGAAACGAGAGGAAAGTTTTTACTGGACTCAGAAAGATAATGTATTTAGTAACTCAATGCATTGTTTTCTTGGGCTGCTATAACAAATTACCATACATGGGGCTTGCTTAGGGCAACAGAAATGTATTCTCACACTTCTGGAGGCAAAAAGTCCAATACCCACAGGGCCACATTCCTTTGGGAGTTTAATGTGGAGACCGCATCTCTTGCCTCTTCCGCTTCTGGTGATGGTCTCTGTGTTTCTGGCCCTGTCACCCCAACCCCTGTCTCTGTCTTCTGTCTCTTATAAGGCCACTTGTCATTAGATTTGGGCCCCACTTGGGTAATCTGGGATGGCTCTACCTAAAGATACTTGATTTGAATACTTCAGCAAAGACTTCCCACATAAGGCCACGTTCACAGGTTCTGGCCATTAGGACAGATGCTTTTCTTTTTGTGGGGGGAGGGGGGTGGCTACCATTCAGTCCATTATACCCAAGAAAGTCTCTTAGGTTTCCTTTGTCTTTCTTATGGACTTTCCCACATTCCTCATCTTTTTTTTCTGCAAGTTGGAGTGCTGTCTTTTGGAAGTGAGTGTGTATGTGTGTGTGTGTGTATGTGTGTGTGTGTGTGTGTGTGGTGGTGTTGTTGTTGCTGCTGCTGCTTGGAGGCAGTGTTTGCACAGAATTCAGTGAGGCAGATGACTGAGAATTCTCTGAGCTAGAGAGGTTCACATGGCCACAGTCACAACTGCGGTCCGAGGATAAGTGGACGCTGACATCTGTCTCGGTAGTTGAGATGACAAAATAGATTACATTTCTGGAATAATATGAACATTCTGTTGGTCAAATGTCAAATAGATAAATGTAAACAATCTTAATAATCTGGGAAATGGAAAAAATTCTTTTATTTATTTCCTTTCCCATCCTTACCACACATAGCTAAGTTGCCTTTCTTATTCATAATTTTGCTCACAGTTTTTGTACTTTTTTGGAGGGTGGGTGCTGGGGATTGAACTCAGGGCCGTACACTTGCTAGGCAAGCACATTCTACCACTTGAGCTAAATTCCCAACCCCAGTTTTTGTACTTTTTATAGTTTGTCTTTATCGTGGTATAATGTACATGCAGTAGGTTCAAAAGCTTTAAGTGCAGATACTAGTCATATACTAGTGTGCACCTAGATAACCACCATGAAAATCAAGAGCCCAAAGGCTCCTCGCTTCTTCCCAGTTAGCAACCTTTCCCAAAGCAACCACTCTTCTGAGTTACATTATCATAGACTAATCACTCATTTTTAGCTCCTTATAAAACAATATACTATACTGTTACAATTCGAATCTCAAAAATCCTACAAAGCCTGTGTGCTGAAGGCTTGGTTGCCAGCCTGTGGCACTTTAGGAAAGCAGTGGAACCTTAAGGGCTGGGCTGGGGCTCAGTGGAAAAAGTTAAATCACTGGGGGTGCTGCAGAGGCTGCTGGGACCCAGGCCTTCACTCTCTCCTTCTGCTTCCCAGTCTCTGTGAGGTGGACAGACTTCTTGGACATGTGTTCCCAGCCACAATGTTCTGTCTTGCTACAGGTCCCAAGCCAGCAGAACCAAGCAGCCACGCACCAAAGTCTCTGACACTGTGAGCCAAAATAAACCTTTCCCTCCTTTCATTTGTTTGCCTCAGGAATTTTATCACAGTGGCAGAAAGCTGACTAATACATCTGCATTCTTTTTTCAGGTTTCAGTGCTTTTTCAATATTATGACTGGGGGCTTTAACCCAGCTCTTCTAGGGAGATGTCATTCAGTTTTTTTCACTCCTGTATATTATTCTACTCTATGATATATCATGATTTATCTAGTCATTGTGATTTGTGTGGTTTCCATTTGTGAGATATTGTGAATAAAGCTGCTCTGAGCCTTCTTGCACACATCTTTCAATGGATTTGTACATTCTTGGAGAGGCATTGCTGGACCAGGGGGTAGGCTTTGGTTTGCTGTTAGTATATACTGCCCTGAAGTCTTCCTAAGTAGCTCTTCCAGTTTTCACTACAACTTGTCCATGTTCTCACCACTTTGGTACTATCAGGCTTTTAAATCTGAAGATTCTAATGTGTATGCAGTAGTATTTCATTGTGATTTGTTTGTTTTAAGGCATAGTCTTTCTATGTAGCTCAGGCTGGCCATAAAATCATTTTGTATCTTTTGACTGGGGTGTGTTCCATTCCACCCAGCTATACCCCTCCTTCTGTGTATCTTTCTGAAGAGAGATAAAGACATCATATTAAAGTGATACATATATAAGCACAACTCATAATAACTAAATCTTAGGAACAGCCTATTTATTTATTAACAAATGAATATACACAATGGAGTACTACATAGCCATAAAGAAGGAAAAATTTTAGTCTTTTGTAGAAAAATGGATGCACATTGAGATGATAATACTAAGCAAAATGAATCAGACAAAGAAATTTAAACCTGAAGTATAAATAGTATAAAGAGAAAAATAAGAGATAGGTGGTAGAAAAAAAAAGATAGGTGGTAGGAAACAAAGGGTAGACTTTTGCAGATGGGAAGGGGATCTATGGATGGAGGGAGTGGGAAAGAGGGAAGCAGGGGGAAGGGGAAGTAAAAAGGGGTAAGATGCTATATGTATATGTACTAGCTACCCACAACGAATGTATTCGTTATGTATCACAAACATGTACTAATTAAAATTAATTCACTGTGTAGCCCAAGTTGGATGGTCATGGTCCTCCTGCCTCAGCCTCCAAGTGAGTGCCACCAAGCCTGGATTTTCACTGTGGAGGTAACTGGCATTTCCCTAACAACTAATGTTGGGCACTGTGTCATATACTTACATGCCGTTTGGGTATTTTCTTTTGTCAAGTGCCTATTTGGGGTGGTCTTTTTCCCATTGATTTGTAAGCACTCTTTATATAGTCTAGATACAAGTTTTCTCTGTGGAATACATATTATTCCAATCTGTAACTTGTCTTTTCACTTTCTTAATTATACATTTCATAAGTTAGTGACATTTTTCTATAAGGAGCCAAAGCCAAAGAGTAAATATTTTAGCCTGGCATGTCATGTGGTCTCTTCCACCTACTCATCTATGCCATTTTGGTACAAAGGCAGTGAGAAAGGCATTGTTAAGTAAGTTTAGCTATGGCCCAATAACATTTATTTATGGACATTGCAATTTGAGTTTCACATACATTTCACATATCATGAAGTAGTCCTTTTTTTTTTTTTTTTTGTGCTGGGGATCAAACTCAGGGCCTTGTGCTTGCCAGGCAAGCACTCTACCACTTGAGCTAAATTCCCAACCCCTCTTTCCATTTTTTCAATCATATAGACATGTAAAAACTATTCTTAGCTATACAGAGACACAGACTTGTTTTGGTTCACAATACATATGTGGCAAGCTGTGGTGTAGTTTTACAAGTTCTTAATTTTAATTAATTCCAGTGTATTCATCTCTTCTTGTCATCAATGCTTTTTGTTTCTATATAAGAAATCTCTACCTATTGCAAGGTCATGAATATATTCTTCCTTCACTTTATTCTAATAGCTTTATTTTATCATTCATGTTTGTCTATGATCCATCTGGAACTAAAGTTTATGTATGATGTGAAGTAGAGCTTTTATAATTTTGTTCTGTGTACTCAAGGTATTACAGACCTTTATCAATGGGTGTGTGTGTGTGTGTGTGTGTGTGTGTGTGTGTGTGTTTGTGTGTGTGTTAGTGGAGGCAGAACCCAGGGCCTGGGGCATGCTAGGCAAGTGCTCTACCACTGAGTGACTTCTCCTCACCCCGTTTCATTTTATTTTGAGACAGGTTCTCACTAAGTTACCCAGCCTGGCCTTGAATGTGTGATTCTCTTGCCTCAGGTTTCCAGGTAGCTGAAATTACAAGTGTGCACCACTACTTCTCTCTCCTTTTTCAGTTTCATTATGCGACTCTGATTTATCTCCTCCACAAAACTCTCTTTAACACTGTGTATTTCAGTCACAAATATCTTCCAGTTATTTACTCAACCACTACTTTGTGAAGCCTTA
This sequence comes from Hystrix cristata, assembly GCA_004026905.1. NCBI lineage: Eukaryota > Metazoa > Chordata > Mammalia > Rodentia > Hystricidae > Hystrix > Hystrix cristata. The sequence goes on along the minus strand of PVJO010004431.1, from coordinate 35,490 downwards.
GGATGTACCATGCTAAGCATATGATTTGTTTTCCATCGGAAGAAAATTGTAGTCCTTTTAAAGAAAACAAGCTTATGTAATAAAATACAAAAAGTACTATGATAATATTGCAACTATTTGCTTATATGTTTTTCTCCTTACTAAAAATGAGTTATTGAAAGAAAAGAGAACATAAGTTTTAATTCAATTATCTCTAGTACTTAGTATGAATCCTGGCACAGAAGAGGTGCTCATGAAATGTTGATGAATGATTAAATGAGGAATAAATGCACATACATACACATTATGTATATAATGAATATACACCCATGAATGCAATGAATGTGTATTTAGAATGTGTATACATATGAATTCATTGAATAAATAGAAATGTGTGTGTGTGCACAGACGCACAAAACTAAAACACCACTTTAGAAATCAGTCATCTTACTCCTGTGTACCCTAGATAGAGGACAAAGTTTATTCGGCATAGATTAATGATTAAAATCTTGATGGCTCCTGAATCAGATTGCCTGGGTTCCAATCCAGGCCCATCGCTTACAGCTGGGTAAACTTCAACCAGCTGCTTCACTTCCCCAGGCTCCAGTGACCTCAGCTGCAAAAGGGGAAACCTTCCTCCCAGGGTCGTTTAGAATATTAAACCCTAAATGTTTTTATCTGCTTACTGCTGCACCCATGGCTCCTAGAAGAATGTTTGAAACATAGTAGACACTCAGTAAATAGCCACTGAGCACAGGACCAATATGTAGATCATCAAAACCTATTAAGTGTTGGGAATTACTCCAAAGTCCCTGTCCCTCCTCACAATCTTCACTCTGGGAGCCAGAGCACTTTTCTACAGTGACACAAGGTGGCAGCATCATTCTCCTTATGAGTTAGTCAACTTCCACTTTTCCCAGTTCTAGAGAAAAATTCTCTGCAGCATCTTTACTTCAAAATTTCTCCAGTCACTCTAGATTCTGTTGTTTTTTAATGCACAACACGAACGGTTCGAGTTATCATAAGGTCAGCTCTTAGTTGCCCTGCTTTGCCACTGAAGAAAAGCCTGTCGACAGTAGGAAAGTGTAGGGCTGACCTGACTGCACAGCTTCTCTCTGCGCAGTAACGCTGCTGTTTGTATTCTTAGAGCCCTCCTTCTGTATTAGCTCCCTGTTAGCTTTCTGTTTTGTATTCTTTTGTTTCGTTTTGTTTTTGGTGCTGGGCATCGAACTCAGGGCCTTGTGCTTACAAGGCAAGCATTCTAACCTCTGAGCTAAATCTAGCTCTCTTTGGTCTCTTTTTGTAACAAACAACGGCTTGACACATTAGGAGCCCAAATTTATTTCAGAGACAGGACTTACAACAATGTTGCTCCTTTCCAATCCCCAAGAAAGGACAAAACAGAAGCCCTCTCCTGTTGTAGGCAGTGAGGGTAATTCCGCAGTCAGGGGGCAGCTCTGTGAAACCCTGGGAGCCACAGAACCTTGTGAGCACCTTTGGGGGTGTGGGTTGTGAAAAGGGGATCTTGCTTTAGAAACTATGCCTGGTCCTAGCTGTGCTTCAGGCACCATCACTCCCAGTGCACCTCTTAGCTCTCCCAGACTCAGTTTCCATATTTCTAAAATGAGTATAATGAGCTCTGCCCTACCTGGTTGGAGATGAGATCAGTGAGTGGAAGTGGCATTATAAACTGTAAAGAGTACACGCTGTTTCTACTGTGAAGCATTACAAACTCTACAGTGCATGAGCTAATGTTAGAACCATTTCTGTTTTATGTGCAGGGGTGGGGGAGGGACCAGTTCCATCCAGTTTAAATGGGGTTGCCTCCCTTCTGACATCTGTAAAATGGGAGTAATGATAGCAACTCCACCTATTTCACTGAGCTTGGATGAAAAAATAATAGATGTGAAAGTACTTTTAAAATGAAGGTGCTCTCGTTTGTACAAGATTATTAGTTTAAGCAAATGACTTTTCTTGACTTCACAATCCTGAAAAAAAAAAAAAAACAATTTTAACTAAACTGTCTTAAAAGTCAGCACCTTTGACTTACTGTTCGCAGACCCGTCCAGAAATTGAGTCCTTAAAAGAGACAGGAATAGAGTTGGGGCTGTCATTTAGCAGTAAAGCACTTACCTTAGCATGTGAGAGGCCCTGGGCTCAATCCCAGCACTGCAAAGAACTAAAAATTAAAAATAAATAGAAACAAGGTGCTGAAGATGATACTGCATTTAGGGGAGGAAGAATAAAATTAAACGATGTATTTGGAGCTGATACTTGTTAAATACTTTTTGAATACTACATTTGAGGTGTACTTGTAGAAATGGTGTTCATCTGATGCATTGGTTATTGCTTTTTGTTTTGTTTTGTTTTTGCAGTGTGAGAGACTGAACCTGGCCTCGTACAGGTAGGGTAGCAAGCGCTCCACCCTAAGATACACCACAGCCCTTCAGTGATCACTTAAAATGTTAACATCTGGGGCTGGGGATTTAGCTCAGTGACTAGAGCGCCTGCCTCACAAACACAAGGCCCTGAGTTTGATCCCCAGCACCTAAAAAAAAAAAAAAAAGTTAACATTCAACTAACCTATGATATATTGGGTATTTTTAAATATATTATTTAATTATACAATTTTTCAGTCCCCCCCAGAACGCTTTCCCCAGAACCAAAGGAAAATGTAAGCCCTGTTTAAAAGTTGAGGAAAGTGAGGTTACTCAGCTTGTCTCTGGTCTAACAGCGGATCCAGGGTTTTCTGACCTCAAATCCTTGCTCCTTCGGCTTTTTCTCAGGAGGGTGACTGTGGGCTTCTCCATTCATTTGGCGGTGAGGATTAACTCATAATCTCAAAGCAGCAAGCCTGCAAGCTTCAGTTAGTAAATAATAGAGGTGAAATGTAGTCGTTCTGAAGAACCTGGATAAATGGATGGATACTTCTTAGCCAATATGTTTATGTGTCTTCTTAAATTAATTTCAAGGGTTTAGGAAATCTGGGCTTTTGACTTTTTGAGTACACAATTTTACATAAAGAGATTCAACTAGTTTTCTCTTAAGTATTTCCAGAGCCAACTCATACCTTAAAAAAAAAAAAAGATTAATTAGTAGATGCTAGAAGTTAAAAAGAGAAAAAATTACAAGGTAAGAAGAGATCTTAGAAATAAAGGCCATTTGAATCTCTTGGGAAGTATCAGTTATTTGAGAATGATGTGCTGTTGTTGCCACACGTAATAAGTTAATCTTAAAAGGCATTTATCCCTGCTGATGTAAAAGTTTTTACACAGACTAGTTTAGTGAACTGGATGTCATTTTAATGTATGAATTTTGGTAAGCTGCATTTACCAGGAATTTTAAATACTTAATTACTTTGAAATGACACCATTTTAAATGATCAAGTCTGTTTCATTGCATTTTACTTATTGCTAAGAGTGTTCTTCTAAGCAGAAGAAAAGAATGAAAAAAGAAAAGAAACAAAAACTCCAAACAAACAAAATATCTAAAAGAATGATATTGACCCCATGCTTTAGGACTTATTCAAGCCAGCTGTAGAGAGTATTTGTAGCAATCTGTTCCCTTGAAGAGTTATCCAAATACAATATTTGTTTACATAGATCTACATGTAACAATTAACGCTATCTTTTAGTTATGAAAAAATAGCCCTAGAACTTGCAAATGGAAATAGAAAACTCTTAAACATTCATTCACCCCTCCTCCTTTATCTACTTGTAGAATAATAGATTTTTATCTTTCTTAATAGTAGTTGGTTTTAACTGGAGAAACTTAAAGGAAAATAGGTTTCTAGGATTTAATCTAGTGCTGGTTAAATTAATGTTACCCAGCAACTTTTGAAGAGGCCAACGATCATGGGTGAATTATGATACTATTTTAAAAGTCATCTCTCCAATAAGGAAAAGCAAATAGGAAGTACACAGGGAGATGTCTAAAGTTCATTTGGTTTCTGTTTCTTTAGCTTTGGGTGTCACCACTCTTTCTTGAGGTATCAAACTCAAGCCTCCTCTGCACACAAGAGCTAACAATCTTTGAGAGACACATTATGGTCCCTTCTGAAAAGTGAAATAAGACAGAATGATACGTGGGCAGTATGCATGGCCCTCTGGGAGGCTTTGATGCTCAGGAACTTTTGGAGCCCAAGGAGAGAAAAGATCAGAAAACTGGCAGTTACATTTAGGCTGGAATTCCAAAGACTAGGTTTGGGGACTTGGAGTTTCAGGGATGATTATAATTACAAAGAAGGTTGAGTGGGCAAGGAAAAGGCACTGGAACCCTGACTTTCTTTTAGCACCATTAATTACAAAGTTAGCCTTGCATTGTTTCTGCTATGATCTAAGCAATCTGTTTTCTTAGTTTCTCTGGCTCATACCTGCTCGCGTTAGGACAGCGCAGTGTCTGACTGGAGGCCACTGGCTTCCAGGAGGCAGCAGGGTCGCCTTTGCTTGCTCCTCCCACTTACTGTTAACCAGTCCTAACTGACTAGTTTTTGCTAACTAGAACCCCAAATAAGACCGAGATAAATGTTACAAGAGTGTTAGAAACAAAGTGTTGAGGGCAAGTTAATTCTGTGCAGGGGTCAAGAAAGGGCAGACAGAAGGTGACATTTTAGAGGACGTTAGGGTAGGAGGAGCATTTTGCTAGCCAGGGACAGGGAGGGAAGGGTGTACATCGGGCATGGGGTAGGAGAGCAGGGCTGTGGGGTGTAAAAGGATGTTCTGAACCCGGAACAAGTCACTGTAAGAAAGAATGTGATCCATACCATGTATCAACAAACTACTATTTCCATGTCTGGAAAAAGACATTTGGAAGAAATATCCAGTTATTGACCACTGTCTGCCCAGCTCCATGCTAGGCACAAGGGAAGGCCCTTGCCCTAGAAGTCTCATTCCCTGTCTACAAAACAAAAAACACTCACGGTTAAAAATAATATTGTCTCCAAGAAATAGCATTCAGTGGCTTGAGCCTCAAGGCCCAAAACAGCCCTGCTGCTGGGCATTGCCTGCGGGGTTGAACGTACCCTGGAGGTCAGCTGGGGTAGCAGAGGGGTTGGAGGGCCTGGGATTCCTGCCCCCAGCATGGGAAATAAAGGTCAGGGCTAAATCTATCAGAGCACCTCCTAGGCGCCAGGCACAGTTCTAGGAGCTCCCATGGATCAACTAATTAAATGTCTGCAGTTACCGCTAGAGAAACAGCTAGTATCTCCAGGTTGACTCGGGAAAGCAGAGACACAGCCAGCATTCAACCCCGGGGGATCTGGCTTTAGGGTCCCGCAGCATCTTCTGAATCTAGCGCAGTACCTGTGATGAGTGCTTAAGTCTTAAAATAACTAACTGGTTTGCCTTAAAAATTGCATTTTCACAATAATCCAGCTCAAAGACTCGCAAGCTCCAAATTTGTAAATGAGGAGAAAAGCGCGGGTATAAGCTCTAAACTTCTGCCTGACCCAAGACAGGCCAGAAAATGTTTCTTTCATTTAAATACATAATCTTGCCTTTTCGGTCTTTCTGAACGCTAGGGGCTCCCGGATTCTCTGGTTCGGCAGTAACTTTTCCTTTTAGGCCTTTTTTTTTTTTTTTTTTGGAAGGGGGTGGGGGAAATGTGGCCTTAATTATCCTACGTTTTAGGCAGCTCGAAGAAGGGGCTGTACTTTCGGAATCCCATCCCAGCCAAGTAAGGAGGGCCTCTCTCTCTCTTTCGCTCTTTTTAAAGGAGCTCGTGAAATAAAAGTGCAGAAAACAAACCGAGCGATCGCCGCGGCAGCAGGAGGAGGAGAAGGAGGCGGAGGTGGAGGCGTAACTGGAGTCCGGCCGACGCTGCGGGGCTGCAGAGCTCCTCGCTGCGCCCATTCATTAAGCGGCCAGCGGCCGAGGAAGGAGGCCGGGAGCCCGCGTTGCCCGCCCGCCCGCCCGCAGACCCAGCCAGCCCCGCGCCCCGGGCAGCAGCCCGCTGCAGAAGTTTCTGCCCGGGATCCGGCGCCCCTCCCCGCGGACTCCCGAGCGACCTGGGGTTGAGAGAGGAGCGAGCCGAGGACAGCGCCGCTGCAGCTGCGAGCGGGCGGCCGGGCTGCGCGGGAGGCGCGGCCGCAGCCAGCGCCATGCAGAGCTACAAGTACGACAAGGCGATCGCGCCCGAGAGCAAGAACGGCGGCGGCCCGGCGCTGGGCGGCCCGCGGAGGAGCGGCGGCAAGCGCGCGCTGCTCGTCTGCCTCGACCTCTTCTGCCTCTTCATGGGTGAGCTGCCCCTGCCTGCCCCTTCCGGGGGCCGAGCCGCGATCGCGGGCGACATCGCCTGCACCCGATTCCCGGGCGCGCGGGGACGCTGCCCCGGGCCGCTCCGCCTCGCCGGCCCCGCGTAAACAGCAGCCTTCCGCCGCCACCCGGCGGGGCCTGCCTGCCCCTGCGCCCCGCGCACTGCCGCGGGGCTCGGCCCGGCTCCGGCACCTCGAGCGCCTACTGTGCGCCTGGTGGCGGGCGGTTTGGCGGACTCTGCTTTAACCAGCTCTCCGCCCGAGTCGGTGCCGGAGCGGTTAGATGACCCATTTCACCGATGAGGACGCTGAGGAAAAGCCAGCCGCGAGCTTGCTCAGGGCCAGGATTGAACTGCGCTCCCGGAAAGTGGAGGCTCCACTTGTGTTTTCCAAAGTACTTGGAGGCTCTGGCTAGCTGGGCGGTGGGAGTCAGAGGGGGAGGGGAGGAGGATTTATGGGACTCGGAGGGGGCAGGGAGAAGCGAGGGCCGCATCCACGGGAGCTCCAAGACTGAAGTCAGCTAGGATTTTTTTTTTTTTAAGCGAATCATGGTGTAATGGAAAGCGCACAGGACTTGTAAGGAACACTGCCACTCTGCCACTTGCTGGGTGTGCCCCCGGATGGCCCCGTAGGCCTCAGTTTCCTTCGCAGTTGGCTGAGTGGGTTGAAGTAGATGCTCTCCAAGGGCCCTTCCTGCATTAAGAACTGGGATTTGGTCCAGGAGCTGTTCTGCCAACTCTGCTAACTGGAGAAACATCTGTGTCCCCACCTCAGTTCCCTTAGAATAGAAGTCCTGCACGGAGATTTGAGTCCCTTTGAAAGGGACCTGTCCGCGCGGACCGCGCCAACGTGGAACAAACTTGGGCCGGAGCCGGGCTTCCTTGGCGTTCGGACTCTTGGTGTGGCTGACCTAGTGTCCGGTGCCCTCTTGTCCGTGACTGACTGTGAAAGCCAAAGGGAGATGGGATCTTAGCGTCTTAATGTAAGAGTGGCCCCCTTCGGATGTGGAGAGCCCGCTGGAGGGAGAGTTGAGCTGCGCTGAGGAAGCAGGTCGCTACAATTCAGGTGGCCTGTCCCATTCCCAGCTCTGTTACAGTCAGTTCAACTTTAGGATGCCGTGTGAAGGAGTTGTCGCTGGAGGGCCTGCCTTCCTGGCGGCGGCCGGCTTATTATCGTGCACAGTGGGACAGATTAGTAGTTGAGGTCTTGTAACCAAGCTATTGAATTTTTAAAAGCCCCTCCCAGGTCCTGGGGGGACTACAGGGAAACTCTAAACAGGTAGACGCTGCTGTAAACTGGCCTGCTGCTGCTCTGTGTTGACGGCAGTGTTTGTTGGTGGCGAGCTTTTCCAGGCTATCTGAGGTATGTTGTGTGATACAGAACTGTACAACTCCGTTGTTCTCCTCCTCCCTTTCACTCTTGGTTTCAGAAGGCAGCCCTCTTAGATGATGCTTATTCAGTCTTGGTGTGGTGTTTGAGCAAATGGTTGTATTTCGCAGATGCACTCTGATGTCAGGACCATGCATTTTAGTATGAAAAGCATCCCCTTACTTTTTTAAAGGGCTGTGTGTCTTGCCAATGGCAACACTGCCATTTTGAATCATTTGTTGATTGGTGTTTCCCCTAAGCACAGACCAAATTCCACTGTCACCAATTAAGTGCTTTTCTAACACCTTTAATAGAAAAAAACTGTAAGATAAACATTGTGAGACATTCATGCAAAAGAACTCCGTGTGGTCTTCCCAAAGAAAAAGTAATACACAACATGTGACTTTAATATTTCACACACTGCACTCCTACAAAAATTGTTTCTACTTAGTTCCCTCTCTGCCTAAACTGTCAATGAGATTTAATTTTGTATGGTTTATTGATCATATGGCCTGGGTTATAAGGCACTAATATATTAAGAAGAGAGACAGTTTTCTGTTTATTCTCCCACAGGAATACATACCAAGCCTCATCTCCTAGTATCTGGAATAAAAGTTGATGTGCTATGTAAGTGTTATGTAAGTGGAAATACACGAGTAGTTTAACTTGTTTCACATACCTTTTCGGAATGTTTTATTCTGGGTGAAAAAAGGCAGAAAACTTGGTGTCAGAAAACTGCAATGAGAACCATCTTTGACCAGCTGTCTTTTATCGGGTAATTGTTTTTAAATATAATTATGAATCTTTTCACGGTCAATTTTGTGGAATTCGTTGTATTTTTCTGTCAAGTAACTCATATCACCTGTTTTTTGCCCTTTGGTTTTGGTGTATGGGGTTCCATGGGGGCAGAGAGAAGATTCCCAGGCGGAAATAGGGTGATCTTTCTAAGCGATATTAGCCTCTTTTTATTTTATTTATTTTTGGGAGGTGCTGGGAATTGAACTCAGGGCCTTGAGATTGCTAGGCAAGCACTCTACCACTCGAGCTAAATTCCCAGCGCCTTAGCCTCTTCTTAGAAACATCAGTTTATTATGTACTTGTCACTGTAACCCCTATGGAAACATCTCCAACTTACAGACCAGAAAACCAAGTCTCAAGGAAGGGAAGGAGGGATTCACATTGAAGTTGGTTTGAGTTCACGCGACTCCTCAGGTTAGCAGGGGTGGAGCCCTGCCCTCACCTGGAAAATGCTGAAACTCAGATTCTGATCAGAAAATCCTGAAGCTCAATTTGTAGCAAGTCCTGCTGTTCCACATTTCCCAGTTACACAAGTGCCCCAGAGCAGATGAAGAGACAACTCTTCCGGCCAGTGGTACAGAATTTAGATGGTCAGCAACCATTTTATTTAATCCGGTTGTTCTGGAATGTTTTTGGATATTTTTTCGATTTGCAATTAAATGGTTGAGATAAAATTTTAGAACTCGCTCCATATCTAGGCTACATGGAATCACCATATATTACTCTATTTAAATTTATTACACCGTTTCAATATTACATATTTAATAATGAGAAGAAGACAGTGTGATGTAGAGAAGGGAGTGGGCGTCTTAGAGGCAGAAACTTCAGGTTCCAGGTTGTCTCATGGCCACAATCTTGCTGTGTGCTTGTGGATAAGGAGGCTTTCTCTGGTTTCAATATCTTCCATTGGCAAAATGACTGCTTGAGTGGGATTATGCCTGATATCCTTAGGCCACCGTGAGACAGCTGGGACCAATGTCTAGCAGAGAAGGACACGTTTGCTGACTGCCTTCCTTTCCTGTACACTCTGCCGAGCTTGTCACTGTACAGTGTCTTCGGTTGCCATTACATTGCTATGTGATTTGGGGAAAATTCACTTGACTGTTCTTGCTCTGATTTCTTTATCACTGCAGTGGAGGACAAGACTAGATCACTCCTCAGACTCCTAACTAACCACTTTGAGTCTATCCTAGTAGATATTCATTGTTTCTCCAAGACTGTATCATCAATCAAATTGTGCTATGTGTGGCCAAAGAGTCGATGTTGAAAATTAGCCTAAATTGGTGTTGATTCTGGAGAGAAAGTAAGCATTGCTTTTATGAGAGTTAATCCAGTGGGCTGAAGAACTGGCTAGATTTTTACCCTGGGCCAATGTGCCCTCTCACCTACTCCCTGAAATTTATAGTAATCACTGGCAAATAAGAAAGCACAACAGGTGGCTTTGCCCTTCTTTTTGCTCAATACATTGACTGAGTATGTGTTTTTGATAACTAATAGGTTTTGATAAATTAATCTATCACTGAACCACAAAATATAGAAACAGGTTTTCACTAACTGACTGTCGAATGGCCTAGCAAAGCATTCTACATGGATTGCGAAAAATAAGAAGGGAACTTGATTTAGTAGATAAACTCTGTTGACTTTTCTAGGATGGTGGAAAACCTCTATTGCCTTCTTGTCCAAAATTGCTAGTTATTTTTTCTCTCTTAGCTGCTTTCTTTCGTAACATTGTCTTATCTTGAGAGACACACCATGAGGGTAGTGCCTTTGGGGGAGACTGCTGGAGCCAGAGTTGGTGGCCTTTTCTACTTCCAGACCTTTTGATTGCCTGTCACTTTTAGGTTCTTCCTTCCCCTTCCTGTGCAGTTGTTTGGGCTGGCAGGCCCAGTTGGTCGCAGCATACCGCTAATGAGACCAGGGTGAAGGCTTCTTCCCTGGGTGCAGTTGGATTTAGGGAGAATCCTACCTTGCGTGTCAGTGCAGCTTCATGCAAGTTGTTGGAGGAGTAATCAGTAATGGGGTGTCTACTATGTCACGTCCTCAGAAACTCACTCGATAACAGAACTGGGCTAAAATAGAGATGCGTAGGCTGTCCCAGGAGAGTTAGATTCAACAGGCTTTGGGCCAGGGCCTAGGACTCTGTATTGTATAAAATCTTTGGCTGATTCTTATGAGGCCGATTTTCAAGTCACTGTGTTACCACTGTTGTTTTAAGGGCAGTGGAGTTAGGTCGTGGGCTTTTTGTTCCTATCCTGAATGTGCCAGCACTTCCTGCACTGTTAGGTTGTCCAGTACGTTTATTTCTTTGTGACCAATGCATCTGTCTTTTTCAGGTAAGATAATCACACTTATTGGAATTCTTTCCAAAAAGGAAATCTACCTTTGGGAGGTACAGGGCTGAAGTTACCCTATGATTTGTAGTTCAAGGACTTGGCGTTGTCTCTGACTGATGAAAGGGTCAAATTTTCGTTTTCTGGTTGAAAGCTGAGTTGTATGTAGTTCATGTTACGAGGCCAATGACTACATTCAGGATAAATGAGGCATTTTTTTAGGTATCGAAGTTTGTGTACAAATGAAAGGCAAAAGAGGAATTGATTCACTTCCTAAATACAGCCTTTAAAGATCGAAGTTAGCTTGGCCAAGTACTGTAAAAATAACACAGACTTTGAATTTACTCAGCTCTGGATTTGAATTCGGACATAAAGGTAACACCCACAGGTGTGACTGGGCAAAAACCATTTGACTTCTCCAGGAAGATTTCTTTCTTAAATCCTCTCTTTTTTTTTTTTTTTTTTTTCAGCAAAGTTCCCTAAAATATGTTAAGGGGAAAAACTCTTAGGAGAATCCTAGGAAGAAAACCAGGCAGAGCTAATATTCCCATTAGCTGAAGGAAATACAGCCCAGGTTTTCTGCCCCTGTCTGGGAGGCTCAGAGAGTGGGAACCTTGGTCTCCTCTGGTGGCTGCATTCTTCCTCTTTGAAAGGAAGGAGGCCAGATCTTCTTGGGAGGAAGACATAGAGTTCTTAGGAAGGGCCCAGAGAAATGGGACAAATGGTCAGTGTTGAGCCATCGAGTATCTGTGTCATGTGACAGGCCAGGGCCAGACCTGACTCAAGAGAATAGCAGCAACTGGAAAGGACCTAAAAGCTTGTTATCCTGGGCACTCACCATATTTGTTAAGGAAGAACTGTATGGTATTACTTATATGTATTATTCAGGTCAGTAATGTGGTATAAATAGCAGATGCCTTTTATGGAGGAGGAAACTACAGCTCAGAGAAGTCAAGTGACTTGTACAAGGGTGCTCAGCTAGAAAGTAGGCATCACATCTTCCAGAGCTTTGTCAGTTTATTTTCCGTCTTGCTTTTCAATGCATTGAATGCAATGAAGACCCTTTTCTTTCTAGTTCATTCTGTTCCATTTACTTAAGTTTTCTTGAGTCCAAGTATCGAGTGCAGTGTGTTCTATAGGCCCTAGTACACAACACAGAGCTAGAAGTCTTGACTCGGGAGCTGTCTTGGGCGGTGGAGTAGACAGTTATACATACAAAATTGTGAAATAACATAAAGTATGATGAATGATTCTCTGTGGACATCACAAAGAAAATACCATTGGAGTGAGTGTTCATTGTGCGGATTTGTGGAATCTTTAGAGTTTCATGATCAACAATATCAGTATCAGACGAGGCTGTCTTTTACCTCAGAAGAACAGGCCTCTGAGAAGGGCGGCTAAGGTGGGAGGTCTGATGGGCTCTGCCGGCAGACCAACTGGAGTGTACTCACTATTATTAGCTGTGAGAGCTTAGTCACATCACCTGCTCCCCTGAGGCTCAGTTTTCTCATTTGTAAACTGGGGTGCTGTGAAGTTGGTGATGTTGTCAGGATGTGCTTGGTACTGTGCGTGGCACCGAGGCGCTTCCTGCTGGCATCGTCACCGCATCCTGGCCAGTGCCCTGGTGCGCACATGGAGACTGAGGTCTGGATGGCTACGGGTCGTCAACAGAGAATGAAAGAACAGGACCTAGAACCCAGGAAGAAGCTGCCTGAAGGCCACTTTGCCTTCGCCCTGTCAACTGTTGGTTTGAAATTGGATCTCTCTTCTGAGGGCCACCTTCTCTTCTTTCCCTCACTTGGGTCCATGAAAAGAGGAACAAGACAAACAGGTTTCCTTCGCTTTTAGTCCAAATCAGTGAGATATCAGTTAAGTGAGGCCAGAGATGCCGGGAGCAAATTTGAAGGGCTGGGCAGTTTTTGATCTGTTCCTTTTCTTCAGACTACTTACTACCTGGCCCAGAAAGTGCTTATTACTACCATCATTGATGACTGATGGCACTTCTGCAGGCACTGCCTTTGGAAGATGCATCCCAGGAAGGAAGAAAGAGCACCCATGTATTCACTTTTTGTTTTGCCAGAGTGTCTCGACAACTCAAGGTAGAAATTACTCTCCTTGGCCAAGGATGAAGCCTTGTCTCTGATGAAATAATTCTCTCAAGGTTGTGCATTAGTTGGCAGTGCTTACATTCAAAGACGGCAAGGCCAAGGTCAGCTCTTGAGTATTCTGGTGAAACCCTTCTTACTTTAGGTCCAGGTTAAGTTAAAAATTAGGATCTGCTTTAAAACCCCCCAATTTTAAACCAAACCACACAACATACATCAGATTCAATTGGAAAACTTTGAGAGGAACTTGCTGATTTCATGTGCTCTGAAAGTATATATTGCAATCAGGGTATTGGTGGTAAGTGTGTTTCTGAGGTTTGTCACAGATTAACAAAATTACATGTCTAGAGGGTTTTGCAGAGAAATGCAAATCAGTGTAAGTGCCTGGTTGTAATAAGCAGTATGCTTTGGTTCCTGTTTATGTACCTCTAAAGCACATAATACACATGATTATATTGACACGAAGGAAGCTCTTCTCCTTGATGTGTCCTGTATATTTGGCCCCCAAATTAGTTTGTGGTATCAATCAGTATAATTTCTAGAGTCTATTTAATTAAATCTATGTTTGTACCTGTCTTTCAAGTATATGTCTTCTGCAGATGTTCTTGGAGTGCCTTCTATGTGCTAGACCTCCAGGTTTGCCTATAAGGAATTCTCTCTCTCTCCACTTTCTTCCCTCCCTCCCTCCCCAGGGGCTTGCTGTGTAGTTCAGGCTGACCTCGAAGTCACTAGTAGCCTGAGCTGATGTCGAACAGCTGGCAGTCCTCCTGCTTCAGTCTCCCAATTGCTGGGATTACAGGCTGAGCCATGACCCTGGCTCCCACCTCAGAGTGGTGAAAGGGAAGCAGACGTTTGCTAAGCAGCCTTCACAGACGGTCCATAGCAACACACTGAGGGGTGATGGAGAAGGACTGGATCTTGCAAGATGAATACTAGCCCAGGAGCCAGGAGACGGACAGGGGTATGGCGTGGAGGGAGCCATGTGAGCTGAGAGAAGGACATAGGGATATACGTGGGAAAGGTGAGTGGCTGGAGACGGGAGTGCAAATATAGAGCATCTGCACTGTGTGTGGGAGAAGAGTGGGTACAGGAGATGAGTTGAGGATATAGGTTGGCTCTGGGCTGTGAAAGGGGGCTGAAAACGGCAGACAGCTGAGGAACTTGAGCTCTGTTTTGGAGGATCGACAGAGCAAATGGAATTCTATCTTTCTTTTTTCTTTTATTATGGAAAATTTCATGTAGAGAGAAACCACAGTATGTGCCCAGGAGTGGGATTGCTGGGTCCAATGGTAACTCCACATTTACCTTTTTGAGGAATTGCTACACTTTATTATGGCAGCTGCAGTATTCTAAAAATATAGATAAGGTTAGTTAAAATATATAAGGCAAAATTACAAGAATTTACAGATTTTGGAATTAACATATTTTTAAGAAGTTTTGAGTCTGGTGTAGGTTTGGAGGGCATCACTGGATTTGAGGGCAGGGAAGCTGGAGGGAGGCAGGTGAGAAAGGAATCTAGGGCCCTGGGGATGGAGAGGACAGGATGGGTGGGAAGGACAGCAGAGGTACTTCCTGGTCCTGACAGGAGCCTGGGAACTGGAGTGAGGCCTCCCTTCCGCATACTGGGGTATTTATAGAAGACTTAGGAAACCCACGAGATAAGATCAGTAGATACTTTTTTATGGGCATCGCCTTATTATAAAGATGAGGCTAGAAGTTATCTTTGTTTTGCTTTGGAATTTTTAAATTTTCCAAATGTCCCTTAAAATAAATGGGGTGGAAATCCTCTAAACAGAGGGTTTTTTGGGGGTATTGTAATGGTATTTATTATTGAGATATAATTCAGATGGTATACAATCCATCCATTTAAAGTGTATACCTCACGATTTTTAGTACACCCTCAGAATTGGGTAACTATTACAAGTGTATTAGTGATTTGCACAGGGATAGATTTAATACAGGACACATAAGTTTATAGGATTATCTTATAATATTCACACCAAAAGTCAAGTGCAGAAGAGTGCAAGAGATCTGTCCTCGTGCAAGGGACCAGAAGCATCCAGCCAAGGACCTGGATCCCATGGCAATGTCCCCCATGAGTCCTGCCAGAACCCTAGAGCCCACAGCAATGTCTCATGCAAATCCATATCAGGTATCTTCACCAGAAAGACCCAAGGACCAGTGGCGGAAGCTAGAAAGTCTACCCCAGCAGGGTGAAGGATCTGTGCCAGAAGACTGAGGGATCTGCACTGGAGTCAGGAAATGGTGCTCAAGACAAAGGCGAAGACCAGAGCTCCCCAAGAGAACAGCAGCCATTCTGGGTGACAGCAAGGACCCCAGCTCCTCAGACGTGCACAGTTGAGTTGATATTTGGAAAACCAGGTGCGACAAAGCTTCTCCTGGGAAGTTAGCGGCCTGCAATCTTCCCCTCCCATTCTCCTCTTATGCTGTTCTGGCAGCAATCCTCAGGTGGGTCTTCTGTACCTGGAACCATGCTGACTCAGTTCACATGGGCATTCCCACCCAAGTTGACCATCAGTTAATCTACTACAACAATCAATTTTGGAATATTTCTATCACTGCACCCAGTAGCAGTCACTCCCTCTTCCCCTGTACCTTCTATCCCATGGCAACCACTAATCACTTGTTTGTTCTAGGCATTTCATACACATGTAATCATATGTGCTGTTTGGTGACTGGCTTCTTTGACTTAGCATAATGGTTTTAAGGTTCATCCATATTGTAGCACGTATTAATACTTTGTTTCTTTTTACTACCAAATAATATTCCATTTGTATGGCTATACCACGCTTGGTTTATACATTTATCCCTTAATGGGTGTTTGGGTTATTTCCAGTATTGGGGTATTATGAATAATTCTGTTGTGAACATTCGTGTACGTATGTTTATAGTTCCCTTGGTCCTATGTATTTAGGAGTGGAATTGCTGGGCTAGAAGATAATTCTATGTTTAACTTCTTTGAGGAACTGTCAAACTTTTCCATAGTGGCTGTACCATTTGGAATATTTTAAGATTAATTAAAGTATGTAAAAAAATACAAAAGTTTTACCAAAGATCTTAGGAATTAACATGTTCATGAAATCACTACAGTGTCTCTTTGTCCTTAGGAACATTTTCCACAGAGAAACGACCTTTTTAATGAGTTTAGTAGTGTCACTGGGCTAAGACAAGTGTCCCGAGAACAGTAAGCTGTGTGAGCAGCTGAGGCTGAGGGTCAGCCAGCCCGCTCACCACCCAGTCAGCTCCACAGAGCTGCCGTGACAGCCGAAAGAACAAGGCAGATCCTCCCAGTACCTCGGACACGAACAAGTGCAAATACTAAATCCTTTCTGTTCCTCAGGTCTGCTTTATGATAGCTCGAAGGCCACGGAGTAGAAATCCATCTATTCAGTTCTTGCCAAGGCTGCAAATTCACCTCCCACCATACGTGGTTGTCTACATGATTGTCATCTCAGAAGTTAAAATTTATTCTGTGTCTTTTGAACTCGTATGCTGGATTCCAGGAGTATAAAGACACAAGCACAAATCTTTAGGAACTGAAGCATCGAGTTAAAAGGCACTAAACATCAAGCTCCAAGTGTGTGAAATACCAAACCACAGATATTCTAAGACAGTGAGGAAAGATGTCCACTTTTATTATCGGATGCTTTACATAGTATCTCGATTTTTCCAGTAACAGAGTAAGGAAAATTTTAGTAATTTGCTCTTGTTGTTCAGAGAGGGTGAATGACTTGGCCAGGTTCACACAGCTAACGTGTATGGGGCTGGGACCTGGAGCCGGGCCAGGCTGAATATTAACAGGTGCTCGCATTTCCTGACTGCTAGCCACGTACCTCTCACCAGGTTGAGCACTGTGCGTGTGTTCTCTCGTTTAATCCTCCGAAGAGTCAACCACGTGTAGATGGACGACTGATAACTCCATTTTACAGAGGGGGGTTCAGAGGGGTTTCGCAGAACTCAGTGAAGGTTGTGCAGCAGGCGAGCTGGCAAGCTGGTGTTAGGCGTGTGTCTGGTGAGACTGTTCTTAAGTGGAAGGCTCTTCTGCTTGCGTTACCTGGTTCTGAAGCCCGGGCTTTCCCGCAGTGCTCCACGCTGGCTTTCCCGTCGGCCGTGGGAAATGTGGCCCAGAGTGCGTTAGACATGGGATTCCTACCCTGGGTTCTCCGGACCCTTGACGATCAAGCTGCAAGGGCAATCCTGGGACATCCTGTCTGATTTTCAGTACTTCAAAAATATCTGATGTGCACTGTGTTTTACTCGTGATGAACTTGCCGAAGCTAACCCAAAGCATCAGCTCTACCTAGACTGGTCAGAGCATCAGTGTTCTGTGTTTGCGATCAGAAAGCTGCCTGGCAGTTTGCTCTGGCCTTGCTCATTACTTCTGCTAATCAGGAGATGCAATGGATACTTTCTATACTTTAATCAAGAGAAGTGGAGAGATGACTCAAAGTAGAGTTTACTATGCAAGTAGAGGTGTTTTCCAGCTGTCCCAGAGGGGCGAGAAGGAACAGTGAGGGCTCTTCATTGGTGGAAGGTTGGACCCCTGGGATGGAGCTGCAGCTCCCTAAATTTATAGCATGGGAAACCCAGTGGGTCCTGGAGTCCTGTGGGAAGACTTCCTGAGGGGAGGAGGGCCTTGAACGAGGCCTCTTGTCTCACCTGTCAGGCAGCAGCGATGAGTCACTCTGTTAGTGACCCTCTGTGTGCCATGGTTCAGTGTGTTGTCGTGTGGTTTGGGGCAACCCTTGGGTCACACTGGGAAGCTTTGAGCTGTGAGCTGCTCTGGTTAGTGGCTATGGGTGCAGCTCGTCTATTAAGATGCAATAAATAGAACTTGCACCGGTAGCCTCTTCCCCACAAACGACTCACATTGTTGTAGAGTTAGCAACCACGGACAGGAAGTGGCAGCAATGCATCTTAGCCACATGGCAGATTTCATCAGATACTTGCCCAGAGTAGTTCTCGGGTCATTTGGCCTCTGTAGGTTTCTAGGGAGGAACAGCCTCATACTTCATTTCTCATCTCTGAGTTTGCTGTTGTCTTGGCATGAATGGCTGTTTTGATGAAATGCATGGTGCCTTTTGAGACAGCGGCACTTACTGTGCTCAAAGGGAGGAACTTCCAGAAAACTGGGATTTTTTTTTTTTTTAGCATATTTGCAAAGGTGTCTTTTGTTTATCAGGCTTCTCACTGAAATATGTTTAGAGCATAGCACCAATGGCTCGGCAGGAGGCAGGGTGGTTCCGCTCACCCTTGTGTGGGATCACTTTGAGGGCTCTGTGCTTTGAGTGCTCTGTAGGAACACAGGACTCCGTGGAACTGGCTGGGAAATTAAATATACTCCTTGAGCCAAAGCAGTCAAAGTACAGGGCTTTCAATCCCAGGGGAAAATAAGCTGTCATGATTTTAGGTTTAATTTTCCTGAGGCTATTGATGGAGTCGAGGAACCTTCAATTATGATCTTGCCTAAAATTGGATGTTTGCACTGAGCCTGACCCAGCTGTGCAATCCAAGAAGTCATTACTATTATTAATCCCTCTCCCTGAACAACTCATCAGTTGATAATGTGTGCATCTGAGAGTTAGAATATTCTTTCTTGCCTCAATTAATTTTTCTCACTGTAGCTGTCCCCAGCGCCAAAAGCAAACAAAACACCGAAACCACTGCAATCAGAATAGCAGTCTCTGCAGTCAACTGGGAAAAGGCTTGGAAGTGAACATTTTTGAACACTTACCACACCGTAGTCGGCTACACTTGGGAGTCTTCAACTCTAACAACCTTGACACTTGGGAGGCTGAGGCAGGAGGATCACAGCAAGTTCAAGGCCAGTGTGGGCTGCGTAGTGACTTCAAGGCCAGTCTGTCATACGTAGCTAGACCCTGTCTCAAAAAATCAAACCAAACAAAATCAAAATAAAACTCTCGCACCCTGAAGAGGTGATACTTCTCTAACTGATGTTACAGATGAGGCCGTCGCTGCAGTTGCTGTTGAGAGAGGACTGGTGGTCTGGGGTGGAAAATGGTGGCACTCCTGGGTGGGAAGCGGCCAGTCCCTGTGTGGTTCCCTCCAAGGGTGATGACCAGCATTTGAATTTTCACTGAGTAGTGTTTTCAGTAATGAGCGTGTCAAGTCAGCAAGCCAGCATGTTCTCCAGTGAAGCTCTCAGGTCTTGTAAAGTATTTATGTTCGATGAGGTTTAAAGCCTTCTTGTCTGTTTCAGTGTTTCCTGTTTCTTCATAAATTCTTAGAGGATGGCGTTAGACCTTTGTGTCGGAAGGGAAGGCACAGACTTTGCTGAATATTAATTATATGGCAGGCAGTGAGCTGAGGCATCTCATGCGTTATTAACCTGCTTGGATTTCCCAACAACCCAGGAGGGGAAGGTTGGGGTTCCTTTCAGTTTTCTCTGGAGCTGGTCAGCAGTGCCCATTTCGGCTCTCACTGGTGGGTGGTGACACACAACATTAATAATTCAAACGAGTTAATCTCTAGCAGAGACGCTTTTTTAAGGCTCTAGAGAAAGTGCTCTTCTAGAAAATGCTTTGAGCTGCTCATGAATCCTGCATCTACCTTGACTGCACAAATGTGTCAGCTGGAGCCTTAGAAGCACAGGTCAGGAGCACATGTTGCTTGCTGCATGCAGAAGCAGAATGACCTTTCTGCATGGAGATAGTGACTTCAGACCTTACTGTTAATTTTTATCAGTTTTCTCCAAAGGAGTTCAAAGTCAGGGAAATGAAACAGTTCCAGTGAGCAAGCTCACACTTTGGAAAAGCCCTGTGTGTTTCCCAGGCCATTGTACAGCTCCTATTCAGCTGGGGTTTCAATGGTGGTGTGATTAGCATGAGACCCAGCGCATAAAGTAGGCCTTTTTCCTCTTTCTTAAAAGAAGTTTTGTGGCATTTCTTTTTCTGACAGAGTTGGCATGAAGCTTTGACAAACACAGACCCATGGAAAAGTTAAATAGGACTGAGAGTGGGCCCATTTTGTACAGACCCTTTCCACTTAGAATGCAGAGCTGCGAAGCCGCTGGCAAGAGGCGCCTCAGACCACAGGGATCATCTTGAGGCTCTTTCTGCTTTTTGCGGGAGGATGAATAGGAAGTGCCCCCCAGACCCCTGTGAAAGGGGATCCCTGGCAGCTGACCATTCTCTGTTGTCCGAAAGCCACACAGAACATTCCTGAGAATCAGCTGTCTATCTTATCTCTCCTGTAATGTTGATTGAGATAAATACAAAATGCTTCAGGAGCCGTAAAGGAGGGAGGAGGAGTCTGCCTTCCAGGAGCAAGCAGGAAGATGGGAAGATAGACATGCAGATGATGGATGGGAAGAAAACACGGCCAGGTGTCTTGACCTGTCAATCAAGTGAAATTACAAATACAGCGTCTAAGAGGCTGCTTGCTATTGACGTGGGTGCAGTCCGGCTCTGCTGTATTAGCTGGGGGTTGCTGAACAGTCTGCTGCATTTTAGGGGTGATGAGATGAGGTGGTGACTTACCTGCCTACATCACAGAGCTGAGGAGGCCAGGTTGTTTGCTATCCTTTGTGACTTTTTTTTGTTTTCTTTTTTTGGTCTTTGGACTTTGCTCACTGATTCATCCTCCCTTATTTCTTCTCCAGTTTGCCCATGTGTCATTCACCCATACCTATAAATTTTTTTACAGATTGCCTAGTGTGATAATCTGTCTTCTCCCATACAGAGTGTCCTTTCTGCAATAAATATACAAGAGTCATTTCTCAAAACTGCAATTCTGAACATAGTCCCTTCTCTTCAGAACAGAACTTTTACAACCCCTCATTGACAGTAGTTCATTTCTGGGTGTATCTGAGACCCTTCAGAATCTGGCCCCAGCCAACTGTTTTATCTTCTACCCTTTCTGTTCCCCATTCCCATCCTTTCATCCCATCCCTTGCCCCCCGCCCCCAATTCCACACCCTTGTCCCAGCCATTTCCATGCTGTGACTGTTCCAGTTATTTCCCTATCATATCATCCTTTCTTGCTTGGTGTGTGCTGCTCAACTTTTTTTTTTTTTTTTCTGTGCTAGGGCCCAGCAGGACCTCATGCCTGCTGGGCAAGTGCTGTACCACTGAGCCCCATCCCCAGTCCCTGTGCCACCCAACCTCTGCTAGTCACCAGAAGTGCCACCTGCCCTCTTTCCTGATTTCCTCTGAGCTAAATTAGTTCTGCTTTGTGCTCTAAACCACTTTGTATTGACATTTGTCATGTAACCATCTGTGGTTTGTTTTATAGTCTGTACAATTCTGTCTCCTAGATTCCAAGTTTCTTGTGTGTAATAGTTGCTCAGATTTTTTTAATGAAAAATATGTAAATAAAAAGGTACTTCAGAAAGTACAGATAAAAAACAAAAAGTAAAATAAAATATTTTGTTACCTGTAATCCCACAATCTTGAGGTAGCCACTGGTGCAATATCTCTTCTTTCTATAAATAACTGAATTATTACTAAGCATAATTATAAAGGTAGATACTGGGTTCTTAATGTCTACTTCCTGTCAGTCAGTATGATGAAATGGGAAAAAAAAACCCTCTTCTTGCTAGAGGTTGTAACAACCCCAGAATAAAGTATTAATGAACCCGAGAGAATTGGGATTATGCAACTAACTTGAGAGCCGCTAGATATTTTAAATTCAATTTTGCATTTCTATGGTGTTTTGAACCTGGTGAGAACCTGAATCTGTGCTAACCGTGATGGCTTCTAATTGTACAGAGTTGAGCCCACCCTCAAAGTTACGGCTGGTTTTTTTCATTTTAGTCTCGCCTTACAAACCAGGAGCAGGAATCAGAAGGGCTGGGGATGGGACCCAGGAGCTCACACAAGTGAGGCAAGTACTCTACCACCGAGCTAAAAGCCTGAGCTCAGGGGAACTTCTAACAGAAGAAGGACATCAAGCTGGGAGACCTGGAATCTGGGTTTACATCCTACCTATTGTTAACTGCCTGGGCCACCGAGCCACATAACTTTGCCTTGGCTGGGACTCTGTTGACTAAGCAGAAATGTGACAGTTACATCTTCAGCGTGAAGAATTTTCTTGCCCAGCTGGGTGAGTCCTCTGAAAACCTCTTCTTACAATACTGTGAGGTTCACAGCAGCAGGGAGGAGGAAGGAGGATGATTTTGTCCTCGGCCTTTCTCTGTCAGAGCACAATGTCATACTGCACATGTTCGTACTTGTTGAACCTCAGAAGTGTTTGGTGTATGGTTTTAACCTGTTGGGAGGCCCTTTAATAATGATCCTGTGGTATGGACCTTTGTTGTGTTTGCTTTTTTAGATATTTATTGGGTCAAACTTGCTTCCCGCAGTTCTGAGACTAAAACACCAAAGTGTCTGACTCAGAAGAGAAAAAGAACAAAAACTGTGTTCTCAAGCTTCACGTGTTTTATTTAATCTTCCTGATACCCCTGTGGAATGGGTGTATCACTCCAGATCTGCAGGTGGTAAGATTGAGGCGTTAGAATTTAAGGGTTGGAAATTCATCTCAGACCTGGGTTTCTTGTGTGGAAACTAAGGTTTCATTGACCTTTAACCACCCTGCCCCCTCCAAGGGCACAACTGCACGAAAACACCTTTTCCTGGCTAATATAAAAACTCTACTTCATGCTTCCAGCAAGGGTGAGTTTATTCCTTGCAGACAGAGTTTATTCCTGTTTAAAAGGTTGTGTTGACATGAGATCAGCCTTTCTATAATTTAAGCCCAGCACCATTAGTTTGGATACATTGTTAGTAAATAATTATTAGCGATGATCAATTTGTAATTAAAAGTACCTGAGCCAAGCATGGTGGTGCATGCCTGTGATCCTAGCACTCTGAGAGGCTGACTGGAGGATGACAAGTTTGAGCCCAACCTGGCCAATGTAGTGATTTAACAAGACTTTGTCTAAAAATTAAACAATAAAGGTCTGGGGATAAAACTCAATGTGAAGACCCAGGGTCCAATCCCTAGTACTGTAGAAAAGAAAAGTTACCAGAATAAGCAGTAGTGAGTGGTCTCAACCTATGAGGACTGAATGGATACCTTTGATGTGCTGGCAGCTGTGCTAGGCATCGGATCCAGCGATGGGTGCGATGTGGACCCCGTCCCGGGTCTCCTGCAGCAGGATGCTGGGCAGGCGCAGTGGTGGAAACACAGGGTGTGCTCTGTACAGGAGTAGCAGCGTGAGGGAGGATTAGCCCTGTGTCGGGGTGGAGTGTTGCAGGAAGGCTCCTGAAGGAGTAGCAATCCAGTCGCCTGGACGGGCAAATTAGGAGCATGTTGTCATTGTCACTGCGGGGGCTGCACCGAGGACAGTACTTGAGGAGAGCGGCTCCTCTGCCTCTGATCTGTCCCTCTGAGTAATCTGAGAGTACAGGCGGTGGGGGCCCAGGCTCCAAGGATTCCTCCCTCGCCACCCTTGTTTTATGGATGGCAAAAGCAGACTCAGAGAAACTCACTGTCTTAAAAAATGGGTGGAATCCAGAGGAAATGAACCCTTGTCTTATACAGGTTGAAGTTCAAATCCAGAAAAACACAGTTTAGAGCGTCCACTTAAACTGCGGAGTCAGTTACTCTCTAAGTCAGACGTTGGCCCACGTGTCAGTAGTCCACAAAGTCTTTTAAACCTTAACACCCCACGCACAGGAATATATTATTGTAGAAAATATTGCAAAAATATGATGATTTGACGAGGGAGTGACCCTAGATCCCATCCCTTCGCACTCCACTCCCAGACGCGTCCACTTTTAGAGTGAGCAGCCTCACCAGCCTCGTTTGGGTACATGGATATTCTCATCAACGCCCACCTGCTGCGTTGCTCTCATTGCTTCCTGGGAACAATACACAGCAATGTGCATTCTGGCCTTTGCCCCCTTGTATCCTCTTCTTTTCTATGGGAAGAAAATCTATTCTGAAAGTCGGCTCTCTTCACCCTACTCCACACTCCTCCAGCCTGGGGTGCATTCACCCCGGGAGATCTAATGGAGCTCAAGAGCCATTTGGCTGTGGTGCTTGTTAGTGGCTTGAACTCTGTTGGTGTAGATTTCTTCACCTCAATAAGGAGCCTCAGAATTACATGGTCTTTAAGACTTGCTTGTCGGAGATCTTGACTGTGCTGAATTGCGAAAGCTGTCAGATTGCCACCCAGAAGTACTACAGTGGGATTCCCCAAAGCCCTGCACATTAACCACAGTACTGAAGTTTTAAACTCTAAGAGGCAGTATGCCATGAAGGAAAGATGTGTCTTAGACGGTTCTGGGTTCAACTCTTCGCCCCACGATTTGCTAGTTTACAATTGCGAGCAAGTGTTGTGACCTTCCTGAACTTGTTTGCGCATCTGTAAAATGGAGACAGGAATTTCTGCTTTACAGGTGTCTGGCGGGTGAAGGGTGACAAGTCGACAGGAGGCTCTTTGACATGATCACATCCTGACCCCAAAGTGTTTGGAAACCATTGTGTGACATAAATAATTGGCAAGCTTTAGACAAATAAATACGTAAGGGAGCACTACCCAGATGTTAGCACATGCAGCATACAAAGTATGGATTAGGCATGGTTTATCGGATCTTTGAAAAGTGACTCTGGAGTCTTTCCAGAAAATTGTGTGGCAGCAGCACAGATATAGCTACCTTTCCATCTGTGCTTGCTGAAGGTGCTTTCTAGTCGGGAGGAAGCGTCTTGGAAATTTGTCTTTAATGCATTCCAGCGTTCTGAGGCAAAACCTGCCTGGGAGACTGAGCGGAGCATATTAACCAATATCATTTAAAGTTGATTAAAACTATCATCTTAATTAAATACAAGAGAACAAGAAGTTCTCAGTCTGCTGGTAGCAATTAAAGACTAAAGAGTCAATTTGAAGTTGTTTTTGCAACTCTTAAAATAATACTAGCTGCCCTGCCTCACATGAAAAGAGTTTCTTAGTTATAGCCATGCCCTCACATTGAGATTTGGGAGAGCTGTTAAGGACCACAGACCTGCCGGCAAAGTCTTCTGCTGCCAAGGGTTCGGAGTTCTCAAAAGCAGGGGGTTCAAGCTCAGGATACGCTGATTGGGAAAGAGGGCCCAAACAAAGGACCTTTTGAGGCAGGAAACCAGGCTTTGGCTTCAGTACAGAGCACTGTGGGATTGGGAAAGCGCCCTGGGACGGCCAAGGAGAAGAGGGACTGTGCGATCAATGGAGGAAGTATAAAGTTTCCCCATACGGTGAGGGGTTATGTTTCAAAACCCTCAAAAGTTGGTTTCCGAAGCTGTTATCTTTCCTCTTTCGGCCTCATCAGGCTGTCTATAAAATGTGGGCTTGGCAATGTTGTATGTCTTTGAACAGATAAGAGAAATGAATCATGACAACAGGTAGACATTATCTTTCTAGTAAGGGTGTCTGACCTGAAGACTAGTGGTTTTACTTTGTCTTGGTCTGTTTGTTTTTTGAGACACAGATTTGGGGTGTAGTTCAGGCGGGCCTTGAACTCATTATGTAGCCCAGGCTGGCCTCAAACTCATGGTGATTCTCCTGCCTCAATGCCCTTGGTGTGGGATTATAGGCATGCACCACCACACCTGGCACCTAGTTTTTTATAAGATCCAAAGCAACTACACTAATTAATGCATCCATCCATCTTCTACATCGTGCAACATTTACTGATCACCTGCTGCATGGTAAATTGATGTAGCTCTAAAATCAAAAGATAAAATTCCTACCCAAGGAGCTCAAAGGCCAGCTGACCAGAAGCTGGAAGTCGGAAGTGCAGGAGCTGGTTTATCTGGATAGGCACTTCCTGTACATTCCCATGCACGGGACCCTGTTCCCTCTGTCACCCTTGCTGGTTTTTAAATTTGGCAGTGTTGGAAGGAGACTTCCAGCAGTCATCTTCACAGCTATTCTGAACAGCAGTGGACTGACCGATGAAGAGCCCAGCAGGGGCAGCAAGCTAAGGGCTATCAGCTCAGAAAAAGACTCAAATTATATAACTTGAGCAAGACAAAACAATTTAAATTCTGATTCCATTCTTTGTTTTCTCCTGTTCTTCCCTTTTTTATATAGCTAAAATTCACTAATTAAGCAAAATCTTCCATAACCAGAAAAGACCCACTTCTTGGTAAGATGAGGGGGGCAAACCATAGGGGAAATGGAAGGAAAAGGATGTGTTTGGCAGAACCAGTGAGGACAGGACTCGGGCTGGGAGCTGCTATGTCAGCTGAGCACTGTCACCAATGAGGAAGAGAGGCTTTGGGCCACATAATTGCAAACCGATGCCTTGGAACAGATGGGGCTTGCAGATGTAAGGCTAGAAGGAACAGCTTCTCCTAAATTAGTGAGCTCACAAGTTAGCTCTGTGCCCCAGTCTGCATCAGTGACTGGCAAATGGAATCGCTTGAATTCAGAGGCATCAGGACCTTAATTTCACAGACCGACAGCCTGATGTGAGTCTGATGTCATGAGATGTAGGAATGACTTTGTCTCCTCTTTGGACTCCCACTTTCAACCACTGTACCTCATCAGGGAATCTGCTACAGTGGCTAATTGGTTATTGAAGAACATTTAAAGAAAAAATTTCTGGTGCTTTTATAGGCTACCCATACAGCCTTTTTCTCTCTTTTTGAATTTGAGTATTTGTGTGAGAAAGTTTGGAGAAAACGCAATAGTTCTATGCCTGTTTAGAGAGGCATAAATGCTAAGTATTGGTTTATAGAGAAGCCTGACAGTGAAACCTGAGGCAGGGACCTCATCTTTTTACTGTATTTCTGGTGCCTAGCACAAGGCCACATACATATAAGTTATTCAATGAAAATTTAAAAACCTAAGTCAGTTTTGATACTAGCATATATTTTTTAGACCTTTTTCATGAAAGGTAAATTTGTTTTTCATTCCCAAGATTTGGAAAAGATGGGGGAAATCCCGATAATCTACCACTTAATGAGAATACTGTTGCCATTTTGGCATATTTCCTTTTAGTCATTCTTTTAGTAATTTTTATTTGATTTCTCTTAAATTATTTAGCTCTGTGGGGTGTGTGTGTGTGTGTGTGTGTGTGTGTGTGTGTGTGTGTGTGTGCTTTTTTAAAAGTTGCCAGTAGTCTCCATGATTCAAATTCTCTTTACTGGACCAGATGACCCTTAACATCATTTAGCGTAGGCATTGCCTTTGATCACACACAGGTCTTTTTCTCCATTCCTGCCAGTTTCCTTCCCTGAACTCTCCACACCCAGGCTCTGGGGTGGATCCTGTTGCCCCTGTAGCAGAGGACAGATGGGGGTGCTTAGGTGGCAGAAATGTGTTGTCTCACAGCCTCAGAGGGTAGAAATTCCAAGTTGAGCAAAGTGACTCCTTCTGAAGGCTGGGAGAGAAGGAACCATTGCAGGCTTCTGGCCTTGGCTTGTGGGTGGCCGTGTCTGTGTCCATGTAAGGTCCTCCTCCAGTCATAATAAAATAGGACCCACCCTAATGATAACAGTTGAACTCGATTGTCTCTGTAGGATTCTGTCTCCAAATAAGCTTATACTCTGAGCTATGGGAGTCAGGACTTCAACATATGGATTTGGGGTCCTGAGATGCATTTTGACCCCTGCCCCACCCATTTATATGTGGGGAAATTGAGGCCCAAGTCCAGTAGCTTGTGGTTATTAACTGCTCAATTTAACTGAATTTAATCAGTTGAAATCTGTGTATATCATCGTTATATAGCTGTTATTTAAAAACCAGGCTAAGTACAGCATACTAGGCTTACCTGAAACTTGTTTCTCTAAAGCGCTTGTTCAGCCTGTCGGCTTGGGTAGTTCTCTTCCTATAAAACGTTCAGGGAACGCAGTGACTCTGGGCTGTTCGTTGTGCCAACAGCTCCTGGGGACCTGGATCACAGTCCCTGGAGAAATCAGTCAAGGTTAGAGAGTGGTCATTGATTTTTCTATTTCTCCATCTTTGGGGGAGGAGAGGATTTCTTCCAGCTTTTGGTTTCCTTCTCTTGCCTAAGTGACTGAGGTACAGTGCGTGGGGCGCCCCTCCCCTCGACAGCCCCGGGGAGGGACAGAACCAGGACAGTGACAACAGCAAATGTAGCCAGACGGTCCCCGGGCAGCTGCTGGGCAGAAGGTGCTGGGCGCTCTTGCTCGGCCTGCTGTGTTGGGGAGCAGTACAAGCGTTAGCCTTGGTTGAAACTGAAGCCCGTGAGTGGCACCCCCTGAAGTTGTCCATTGCGTGGCCACCTGTATGCTTTTTTCACACAATACCTGTGGGCAAATCACCAATTCTTCCCTTAATTTCCTCACATTAATTAAAAATGGAGGGTTTGAACTGTGATCGCTGTGTATCCCCCATTGCTCTTGAGTCAGTGCTCTGTTTCTTGTAGGTGCTTAGTAAATATTTATTGGAAAAAAAAGAACGAAGATAGAATGAACTGATTCATCATGGAACAGTGATGGAGACTGTCAGTGTGAAGTGAACCAGGGAAGTTGCAAAGGACGTTCCATTCAAACCGGTCTGAAAGGCTAAGAAATCCCCATTTTGCTTTGGCAGGGAATAAAACCAAACACTGAAGAGGCTTTAACTCAACAAGTCTTCATGTACTGTTGATTCTGCCCACTGTAATGGTTCTGTGTGACTCTCACATGGGGATACAGAGCCATCCTACTTATGGCTCTTCATTCTAACACACATTGTAGCAGTGCAACAGTTCACCAGCAATAACACCGGTTTCCATGAACTGTGTGCACTTTACCTGTGGTACCGTTTCTCTGAAATTCATACTAACCCTTCAAGACTAGTAGCTCAAGGTGAGCAGCTTACTCAAGACCACTGGACTAAAAAAGCATATTGAAGTGTCAATCACTATTTCTGATACTCCTGTTTTCAATCACTTGTTCAAATTTTATTTAAAAAGCCAAAGGCTTGTGGACTTTCATAATACATGTTCAATATCCGAAACTCAGAAGTAAGGAATGGGTTTCTTTAGGGGCCAAGACAGCGCTTGTCTCCTTCTTTCTTACAGGGGCAGAGCATCCCATGGTCATAACAGCAAGCTTCTGAGTCGTGTGCTGGGCATTGTGCAAAAGCATCTTTATAAGATCTCTTATTGTTCCCAGTCTTCACAAGAGGCTAAGTGACTGTTTAAGGTGGAGACTAGGGCCTAGGTGTGTAAGATTCCAAAATCCTCAGGCACAGAGGCATGTACATCACCATTTGCCTTTATATCTTGGTTGCTAGCAGATAGACTGCCACCTCGTTCTTGGCTCCTAATCTAGGCCAACAGTCAGCGCGTTCAGGAATGGTGCAGGAGACTTCACAGTCAGCTTAGAGACGTGTTCCTGAGCCAGCCCCAGCCACTCCTGAAAAGCAGGCGGTGTTTATTTGAGTAATGCAGTGCAGGGTCTGGTGTGGCGTCGTGGCTGGGAGAGGCCTTAATGTATCTCATTCAGGGCGAGTGGGGATGTGTGTCTAAAGAGTGCAGGAGGCTGCTCCTCGGGAGTGTGGCTGGTCACACCTCAGTTAGCAGGACCTGCAGGGCCACTCCCTTCTTTGATGTGTTTGTGTTTCGAGTCTCTGCTGAGTGTCCAGCGCTGTAGAGAGATAAATATTAAGCAATGTCCCTGCCGGCTAGGAAATCAGTCTTGTTTGAAAACTGCACATGCAAAACAATTTTAGAACTGATTGAGATCACTGAGACCAGCATTTCTTTCTGAATGCTCTGGATAACCCGAGTTCTCTTGGGTTGTCCCTCGCCCAGGTACAACTCGGCCCCAGGGTGAAACATTCACACCGGACTTGCTGTGGGCTGTGATTGCTTAGTCCAGCCTCCCCTCTTCACCAGATAAGGAGGCTCAATGAAGAGAAAGGGATGTTCACAAGTCACCAAAATATCAGACACGGGTTCAACCCGGAGCAGGCCCTTCCTGCTGCTCAGTGGCCTCTGGGTTACACGGCCCACGCTGTCCTGGCTGTAACGTGGGCACTGCTAAGGCACAGTTTCTCCCTCTTCTGAGAGGCCTCTGAAGTCTGTCATCTAAAATCGTCCCATTTCTTTCTTGGGCTGTTCTGGCAGAGATTAGAAAGCTTAGTTCACAGCTAGGCAGAAGAGAGAGGGTGGGCAGAATTGCAGGTTGGAGACCTGGCATGCACCCTGCAGATTTCTTCTGAGGCCGGGACTTGCATCACCTGGAGTAAACTCACCAGGTTTTCCTCATCTCAGTATTTTTTGTGTATGGCACACAATAGGTGCACATTACACATTCAGTATTCAGTGTAGTTTTTAAATTGTATTTATTTAGTGAATGAATATGTAAATTACATGTGTACATATGTTATATCAGTTTTAAAACTATCCTTTCCATTCAGAAGTGAAGATTTTGCTTCTTAGAGTAGTGGTTTTCAAATCACCTTAGTATAGAATCACCTGAATGTCTTACTAAAAATAATTCTGAGCTGGGCATGGTGGCGTCCACCTGTAATCTCAGCACTCTGGGAGGCTGAGTCAGGAGGATACCAAGTTTGAGTCTCACCAGGACAACTAAGAAACAGTTTTAAAACTTTTAAAAAGGGCTTGGAACATAGCTTAGTGTGGAGACCCTGGGTTCGATCCCCAGTACTGGGGGAAAAAAACCCACAAAAATCTGGGCGCTGGAAGTGTATCTCAGTGGTAGCAGAATACTTTCCTAGCATGTGCAAGGCCCAGAATTTGATTCTCAGCACTGAAGAGAAAAATTTGCAGGGCCTCCTCCCTGAAAATTCTGATTGTTTGAGTAGGCTCAGCAGGGCCGGGAAACATTTTTTTTAATAAGTGCCCTTGAAATGATCTGAGAATCCCTGGCCGGAGGCTCACCTTATTGGGTGCCTAGTTTATCCTTTCAGGCAAACCTGAAAATAAGCAGTACCATTCAGGTCTGGAATCTTCGCACAAACAAGCACAAAATAGTGTGCACAGGAACACAGAAAGACTCTACCCAGGACAATCGGCTAGTATAGCTTGTGTCAGATCAAGAGGGACGATGGAGAGAAATAATTTGCAAGCCTAATTAGACCTGCTGCCCAGTTCTCAAACCTGCAGCTCTAAGCCTCCTGCTAATTGGCAGTCCCTTAATAGATTAGGACTTGGCATCAGGTTTGCATGTTATTATAAACCACACACAGAAAACCCAGTGGCTGAGGAACTCCTGCCAAGCCAGGCCTGGGTCTGTGTGAGGCTTTTGAAGTGCGCTGGTCTTTCAGGGTTTTGTATAGCCAGTGTACTGAAAAGCATCAAACCATTCCTTTGGACAGATTCGCGAAGGGCGAGTTTGCCGAATAATTAATTCCCTGAGAGCCGTTCTGTCATCTGGACGGACGCACTGCAGCCTGATAGGTTCTTTCTCACGGCCCCTGTGCTATTCCAAGGGATTGCTCCCTTCTCCCATGTGCTGTGCGGGGAGGGGCAAGAGGAGACAGCAGCGCGCACCTGCCGCGTGGTGGGTTGTTTGACACACGTCCCAGGAAATCCCCACGACAGTCTCACTAAACTGTAGGACCTGTTTTGCAGATGAAGAAACCAAGGTCCTAAGAATTCAGTAGTCTGGGGTCACGCCGCCAAGACGTGGCAGAGGTAGGAGGGACTTGCCTGCTAATTTTGCATGGCCTCAAAACTGAACAAATCCTGGAAAACTGTTCTGACTTCTCTTGATGTTCAGTTGACTGGTAGGGGCTGAGACAAGGTTTTCAGCGACCCACATCACACACTGTGTGCATGTGTGCGTCTGGCACTGAGCTCTCCCTCCCTGGTGCAGCCGTGTGCTGAGAGTTGGCTGTGACGGAGTACAGGGTTGTGCATAGGGACATGGGGAGCTGGCGGATGTGGCTTTGCATGTGATTGCAGGGTCCCAAAATCGTCTTCAGCCTTCGAGTAGTCGGGTCTCGCTCTTCCCTCTTGTCCCTCCAGTTAGGTTCTACTCTGGGATCCTCCCCTTGCTTTTCAAGTCCATTTCCACAAGGGGGGAGCTGTAGTGGAGGCTGAGATTTCCATGAAAATCTTCCATTTCTGAGGCAGACATACCAGGGAGCTCTCATGGCAATACCATGGTGAAGGGGAATAATGTTATTTGGCATTTTGCCCTTTAAAAGAGTGTGTGTGCATGGGGTGGGGTGGGAGGAGGAGGATGGGCAGAAAAAACACTGGGGCTTTGTCGCTCACTGCAGTCAAGGGGTCAGGTGGGCAGGTTGTGGAGAGAGAAGGCCCGGGACCCCCCACACCCCCTTCCCCACTCTTTCACCCCAGCCCGAGCTACATGGTATGAGAGGTTTGATTTGGAAGACTATAGACATTCTGTCCTGTGCTCACTTTGCCAGCACATATACTAGACACACTGTCCCTCTGAGGGAAGCCGGCTCCATGCTCCTCTGTGAGGGCCTGGCTTCCAGAATCACTGAAGACATATCCCAAGAAATGGCCTTTTCTCTAAGCAGCTGCACAAGAGCCTCTTCTGAAACAATAGACTTCCTATACCCAGCCACCTATGAGTCCCTGACTGCGCCAGCTCGGAAGGCCTGGCCTACATTTCATTGTCTCTGCCCTGCTGGGCTGTGAGGGTGTCCTGGGACCAGGGAGGACAGACACCCTCTCCTCCAGTCCAGGGCACCTGCAGAAGAAAAGTGCGGCGGGAGCACCGGTCTGTGCAGAGTCGGCCTGAACTGGCAGCGTTCCCCGTTCTGCTCCAGGACAGTGCCACTATCCTCACTTCCAGCCTTTGTAACGTGGAGCTGGCGCTGCTCACTTGGGAAGGTTTGTTGGGAGAATGAGGGGTGCTGCTGTCAGGCGCCTAGAGTCATGTGATGCCTGCGACTTCACAGAGCAGGAGTTACAGACATCGGGCTTTTTGTGAAAGTCTGCAGAGACGGGCTGTTTCCTGGAGCTGCTCTTTGTAAGCGAGCATCTGTGGACCCTGGAGGTCTCGGCTCAGCGCCCCCCGCACTGAGAGGGCAGCTGTGGGTCACTCAGTCCCCTTAGCTGGGATCCCAGCAGGTGGTAAAGCCCCTGGGTTGCAAGGACATCCTGGGAGCGAAGTCTTCCTGTCTATAATCCTCCACACCCCTGCATAAAAACGAAAGCTCCCCAAATCACAAAGGTCTGAGAGACACCTGGCCGAACACCCCTTCCATTTCCCACGTGAAGAAGAGGAGCTGAGGGGAAGTGAAAGTGGCCCCTGTGATCACACAGTTGTTTCTCAGCAGAACCGAGACCCAGCGATTGTTGAGGACTGCTTGCTTTTTAACATAGTGTTAGCAACAGAAACTTAGCAGATACTCCCAGACTCACTTGTGCGATCATGTGGATGTGAGACATTGCTTCTGCTGAAGCAAAAACTCCCGTCCTCCAGAGGGCCGGCTGGGCTGACCTGCTCGGCCGCTGCAGACTCGCAGTGCGCATAGGCAAAGGCCTCACGACGCACAACGACTCCAGTAGACCTGTTTGGCTGTAATTTATTGCCACATAGAGTAGTCCTGGTGACAATTCAGGCAGAAGCCCTTTCACCAGACAAGAAAATTCTGGATTTGAGAACATCTTCAACTGCTGGCTTACTTCCTTATTAGCATCCTTTTTTTTAGCATCTGTGTTTTAGGAACTGGCTCCTTCGAGTTACTTTTCTCATTTTTCTTTCAGGAATAAAATTTGAGTAGGAGATTAGAATGAAACAGCAATTTGTTAACTTCCTGGTAAGAATACCTTTCCGGTTGTAGATGGAGATGTATTTATATATATTCTCAAGCACATCGCTGGCGTCAGGCTGCAGACAGCATTCTTTGAGCCCGGTCTGTTGGGCTCCTCAGCACACAGTGCTGCGAGCCGACTGGCTGCCACGGCCTGTGCCTGTGGCTGTCCTCATGCTTCCACTTTGGTAATGCCACCCTAGAAGTTACTGTCACCTTTATGAGTCTTTGTCCCCAGAGTATGAATTCTTAGAAGACAGAGACCGGGTCTTACTAATTTTGTAGCCCATAATTTTCCGAAAGAGAAGTTTCTACCTTCAAAGCAGTGTTTCTGCCTTTTTCTGTCCCACTTTCATGCCCACCCAGTGCCATTTGGAAAACTCGCTGAGGCACAGACAAAGCCTTTGATGTCTGGGAAGGGAACGGACTTGCCCTGGAATCAGGTGTTCTGCAATGCCATCCGCTCGCTGGGTACATCTGAAGTGAAAACCTGACCTGGAAGGACAGCACACAGAGAGGAAATCGACTGCAAATTAAAAAGTGATTAGTGAGCATTTGGGCAGAAGGTCAGAGGGATTATTTTGGACTACAGACTTTTTGGCTTTCAGGGCTTGTATTCAGTTACAAAATTACATCCCTGAATTATTTGTTCAGGTGGCAGCTGTCAGATTTGAAGAAGGTTTCTGTACTTTACAAAAGGAACGTTGACAGGGCGGGGATGGGGAGTGTGGTCCAGGGGTGCGGTTGTCTTATCTGCAGCACCCTGGAACATCTCCAGTCTTGCTCAGTGCCAGTGGCGGTCCTTGTCTGGGTCAGCCCAGCCACACACTGAGGAAACCAGCTCAGCCTGTTGATTGGCATCTGTAAACAGAGGGTAGCAGATGTGCAGGACAGGCAGGGAGGAGAACGAGCCTTTGTTAATACCGCCATAGGATGTTGCATCTTCAGAGCTCCTCTCAGTGAGGATTGGTATCTTTTCACTGAGGTTCGGAGAAGTTAAGCAACTTGCTAAAGATCACAGTAGATTATAAGTGGCCAAACTGGTTTGCGAAGCCTTTGCTGAGTTACTTCGCTGAGCTCTGTGATCTCCCTCTTACTTGGAGCTTTCTTGAGGACAGTGATTCCAAGAGGATCTTAACAAATGGATGAGACGCCCTTGGTATGCTGAAATTGACCGCTGAGTTTGGGCAGCTGGGTAGGGTGAGGCTTGGGAGGAGTCACTGCTCAGCTTGCTTCCAAGAGCTCCACAAAGCATTTTCGAAAGTTCCACTATGTGAAAAAGGCTGGGAAGCTCAGAAGGGTGAGGATTTTAAAGGCTGTCCCTCCTAAATACCCATCTGAAACTTGAAGCTGGTTGGGCTCCCCATAAATAATTCATTAGGGTGGCAGCATTTTGGGGGAGTTGCATTAGGAAACAGGGTTGGGGATTCTAGGATATTAGATTAAAATTCAGAAGGGGAAAAATTCACAGGTCATAGAGTGTAAATGGTGAGGAATTAGGTCTTTTGAATTTAGATTTGTTTCCTAAACACTTAGTATTCATTTTGTTGTTGTTGTTGTTGTTGTTATTGTTATTTTTGAGACAGGATCTCACTGTGTGGTTCAGGCTGGCTTTGAACTCACTATGTAGCAAGACTGACCTCAAATGGCGATCCTCCTGCTTTGGCCAGTATGGGATTACAACATCTGGCTGGGGCAAATACTCATTTTTTGAGCATTTACTAAGTGCTGGGCATTGTTCTTTGTGCTGGAGATGCATATGAACATACGAACCAACCCTCCTCCTTCTTTTTTTTTTTTTAATTTTATTTTAAACCAAGAACATGTATTGGTACATTCTACATACAATGGTCACATTCATTACATTAATTCTGTACCTATACATGATGTATCTTGGTTCTCCCCCCTCTCCCCCCCTCCCCTCTGCACCCTCCCTCCCTATTTACAGCAGGTTCATTTATCATTTTCCATATTTTCCCTTTC
>PVJO010004430.1:0-105000 GCA_004026905.1 Hystrix cristata | reverse complement strand
AATCCTTTTTGGAAAGCTAAAAAAAAAAAAGTTTACCACGAACCACAAAATTTTAACATGCAAATCAAAAGTAAAAGTCATCTTTATATCTCTAAATCCAAAAACACAATATTGGATCTCAGAAGATAATTTTTTTTTCTATTTGCCTGTAACATTATCAACATGCTTGGTTCCAGTATTTATTTTTATGGTGCTAGGAATTGAACCCAGGGCCTCATCCATACTAATAAGCACACACTGTACCACTGAGCTACACTTCTATCCATTGGCTCCTGGTATTTAGGATACAGGCAATCGGGTCTTTGTATACATCCCAGCTGGAAGGACTGATCAAGAATCTAAGAGAAAGGCAATCAGAGGTCAAAGGAGCAAGACATTCTGGCAAACAACCAATACACAGCCAGTGTGATCTGGAAAGCCTGTTCCAACTCCATTCGGATACCCCAGAACACCCTTGTTCATAGACTGATGATGTCCTTAAAGGACAACTCTTATATTCTTAGTAGACAAAATTAAGTAAAATTAAGTCTGAATGACATGGAAAAACATTCCTATCGGTCCTTTCCTTCTACTGTATCACTATTTTAGAGCAACAAAGTTACAAGCTGTAATTCTAAAGTTTTAAGAAAAACTCAGCTGACATTCAAGTTTCTCTAATGAGAGCTCTCCTAGCTCTGTTGCCACACTGTCCCTCAGTTCCTTTCCTAAATTTAAGGTGGGAGGCCCCTTGGGCAACCCACGCCGAGCCATCACACACACCTCTTGGCATATCTCAATGTAAAATTTCTCATTGTATCCAAGAGGCAAAAGAATCTTAAAATAACATTTATGTCAGAACCTTCCCTTAGCAGAAAATAGCACTTGACAAAAAGAACATGATCCTTTCTAGGATTTGGGGCTACAAAAGTAGAGCTGGGAGGAGTTAGGGGGAGTGGAAGAGGAAATAAGTAGAATATACATATTCTATGTACGGGAACCTAACAATCTCAATGAAGGTAAACATTTATATGCCATAAGATTGAGCTAATATCAATAGGAATGAAAATGGGAAAGGGCAATTAGAGGAGGAGGGAGAGAAAGGAGAGGGATGGGGAAGGGGATTTTTAAAAAAGAAGCCAGTTGTATTATGTACATTATGTACCCCTCCCCAAAACGACTGTAAAATGCATGTACTACAAACATTTACTAAAATAAATTAGCGTTGGTTGGTTTTTACTGTTGTCCTTTTCTCCTTATTTCCATTCTTAGTCTTTAATGGGTACAAACTATTGGAAAACATTTTTAGGCATCTTTCTTTTTCCTAACCACTTTGCTCTGTTATTGCCTGTACCTTCTACCTTAAATCCTGGTGAAAAGATTTTAAAAAAACTCCACAGATTAGAAAAGATAAGCAACTAACTTCACAATTCCTCCTCAAAGATCTTTCCAATGTATTTAGATAATAGCATATACTCAGAACCATGAGGAAATATCTGAACAAAGTAGCCTACACACAAAGCAAGGGCCCAAGAGGCAGAGCCGGCTCCTAAACAATAGATGCCACCTGTCCTAGGATCGCAGGGTTAGCTCACAGTCAAAGCCACCAGGGTGGGATAGCTTCCAAACACAGGCCCAGTGGACCCCCACAAGCGAGGGCCTGGCAACACACACAACTCTCACCACCATCCTTTGAAGAAAGTTCCAGGAGTCAGAGTTATCCCACAGGCTGGTAGGCAGATTTCCAAAAAGCCTCGAGGAGAGGGAACTCTGCCAATAGCAATGGCAGCTCCCCAAACAGTGCAAACTTTGAGAGGATCAAGGGAAGGACTTTGATATACATGCATGTGTGTGGATAAAGGAGACATCAAACACCAAACAACCTACCTGTTAGTGCACTAAAGACTTCCTCACAAACAATATTTTGAAACTAAAATCTAAAATGCTTTACTTTTAACCCAACATATAAACTATACTGCTTCATTTTTATATTACGCAAATACAGAAGTGGTTTTTAATTTTTATAGATTAAAAAAAAATTTTGGGGGGTGCTGGGGATTGAACTCAGCATCCCCCAAACTTGAAGTTTTTAAAAATTTAGTCAGTGGCTCACTATGTTGCCCAGGTGGGATTTGAGCTCTGTCTGCCTCAGTCTCCCTGGGTGCCGGGATGTGGCATGTGGCACCGCATCAGGACTGGTTTTAAATTTTTTAAAGATTGACTACTACCTCAAGTTATGACAGTTTATATTGTACAGAGAGAATATTTATTTGAATAAAAGTGTTTATGGAATTAAAAAATGCTTTTCACAATCAAGGCTCATGAAACTATTTTAATACATACATTTGCTTCTCAGAAAGACACAAAATTCTTAAATATTGTAACAGTATTTAACAACAAAACTCTATTGACATAGATATCAAATGTTTTACAAACAAAACGACCTATATGTTCAAAAGACTTTCAGCAAATTTTCTACATATACTTTTCGGTGATACAGTACAAACCAAAATGGAACGAGGATCGCTTCAATTAGGGGTTTTTGTGGTTTCAGTCTTTCACAGCTTACTGTGTATGCCGTCTTCTTGTTGACTTAACAGAGAACTTCAGTATTTTCTCTCTTAGTAGTCTTGTAAAAGAACAGAAAAATATTCTGTGGGCTGCATTTCTTGCTGGAATCACTTGTTAGGATGAACTATTAAGGCTTGTTTCTCCATCTGCGAATGATTTCTGAATGCTTTCAGCACGCACACCCCAAGTGTTGAACAACTGCCTCATCTGTTTACCTGGGATGTGCTGCTTTTGAACTGCAGCTGATGAAGTGTATCCTTTCAATTTAATGGATGAGGTAGCTCAATCAGTGTCGTCACCAAGGACTGAAGCGAAGGGAAGAGGAAGAAAACAAGAGTTTTTCCTATCAGCCGACATGCACATCTTTCCCACTCATCCATCACGCTACGTTGACGAGATAAGAGGAAAGAAAAAATGAAGAGTGGATGATTAATCCTGAGAGAGCACATGGGACACAATGGGCGAAAGTCTCACCTAAAGAGTAGTTATGGGGCTAGGGATTTAGCTCAGTGATTAGAGTGCCTGCCTTGCAAGCACAAGGGCCTGAGTTCGATCCCCGGCACCAAAAAAAAAAAAAAGAGTAGTTCTGTGTCCCCAGTCAGGTTGCCACATTTTCATTTACATCTTTATTTGCCAACTTTCTGAACTGTAAGAAACATTTCATCAGATAAAGCACAAACATATAAACATTATGGCACTGGGCACCGATTTAACACACTTGTGAAGTACACATGATTGTAAGGCACTTTCGCGGTTTACAAAAGTGAATGCCTCAAAGTTAGGTATTTACCCCAAATGGAGAAATATCCTGATAAAAGTTTACAGGAGTGCTGAAAAACCAAATAGGTATGAATAATTAAGTGATCACAGCCAATGCCTTGAGAACCTTAATGTGACTAAAGGATGGAGATGGAAGAGAGAAATTGTTGAAAATTATAGAGTTCTATACATCAGTGTCAAAATTCTAAAAGTGTTCTTGTAAAAACCTATCAGTTCTAGATGCACAGAAGACTGTAGAGCAGGCAACAATCCCACAAAGTATACTGCTGTTTAGATTTAGTGATGACACCATACTGTGTCATAAAGAGCTTTATAAAGATATTGGGAATAACAAAGACCAAGTTTTAAACTACTCAGCAATGTGAGATTTCATGTATTTTCTTCAAATCAAGAATTTTTAATTTCCAAATACAAGTACTGTTGCTCTAAATATGAGCTTTTCTATGATTCTTAAAAATTAAAAGATTTGCAATTTACAATATATTTTCTTGTCTAGGAAAAACAAAAGCTTGCATGGTATAAAGCCAAAAATTGATCTGCAGAGATTTTTTTTTTTTGGAGTGGTGGGAATTGAACTCAGGGCCCTGTGCTTGCTAGGCAAGTGCTCTACCACTGAGCTAAATCCCCAACCCTGCAAAAAAGATATATATTTTTTTAAGATCGTGTCTTACTAAGTTGCTCATGTTGGGCTAACAAAACTTGCTATCCTCCTGCCTCAGCCTCCCAAGTGGTAGGATTATAGGCAAGTGCCAACCATGCCTGGCTAATAATTTCTTAATGATATCTTTCCCCGAAATTCTAAAAGAACCAAATGTTCTTTAGCTCATGATTGGTAAGAACAGATCAATAACAATGTCAGGAATTCAGGACAGATAAAACTGCACCTTTTTTCTCCATTCACAAAGCAAAAGAGTATGTACTTTAATTTTTAAAAAATCATTTCTATATTACATTTTAATCATTCAGTGGTTTTTTTTACCTAAAAGTGAGACTTTAAAACTTTTTTAAAATTGTAATTAAAAATGCAATTAGTACAGTACATTTTTGTTGCTGATGTGAACGTTATAATGCATATCTAGCCCCTTTCGTTAATTACAGTTCGAATCTTTGCTGCATTTCATCTACGATCATTCCAGAAATTGCGAGGGAAGAAGTGGCAGCAGGGGAAGGTGCATTTCTCACATGAAGAATGCGATTTCCAATGTCCCCAACTCCTCCATCAAATACAAAATCTTCCACCAGGTTTCCATCTCTGTCCAGGGCTTGCGCTCTTACTCCAGCCGGACCTCTGCAAAAGCAAGACCACGGTAGTCAACTGACTCAAAGAGATGGAACATGTCACAAGTTAGTGATTTTCGAAATCTTCTTAAAGCAATACAATTAAGTCAAATTCTAGTAAATTTATGTTTACCAAAGGCTGTCAGTGGTAGCCTGGCGAACCTGTAGCCTTAGCCTAGATTACAGCATGATACCTATTATGTAACAGGGCAATAAATTCTTATCAAATAAGTGCATAAGTTACTTATAAACATGTTTTTCCAAAAGTAGCAGACAAATCCACACTTAGAATAGACATACAGTATTTTTATTTAAATCTATAAGTGAATTTGGTATATAAACTGATCATTGGCAACAGTAAGGCTCTTCTGGCTAATACAAAGCAATGAAAACAAGAGTGAAGTGTGTCATTTGTATTCTTTATTTACTTTTCCCCCTTTCTTGGTTGAACACAAAATTTATGCAGAAAAATATTACAGGGTCAGAAGTTCTCATTTTGTGTTTTTTTTAACAGTTTAACATTCAATATCAGGAAAACAGTTAGAGATGATAGGAAGTGCATAAAAATGAATTAACTGAGTAGTATATACTACAGTGAGATTCTTTACTGCCTAAGTTCTATTTTATAACATTTAAATTTACAAACTAAGTTTTCTGGGTTTTTTGTTTTTTGTTTGGAGACAGGGTCTGGCTATATAATTTAGGTCAGGTTTGAACTCACTATGTACCCCAAGCTGGCCTCAAACTCATGGCAATCCTCCTGCCTCAGTATCCCAAGTGCTAGGATTACAGGCATGCACCACCACACCCAGCTTTCTGTTATTTTTTTAAATAGTTAAAATTGGGGTTGGGGATTTAGCTGAGTGGCAGAGCTCTTGCCTAGCAAACACAAGGCCCTGAGTTCCATCCCCAGCAACCTCCCTGCCACAGTTAAAATTCACAAACGACATGGACTGATGGACTGCGGTACCAGGGACTGAAACCGGGGCCTCACACATGCTGGGCAAGTGCTCTACTACCGGGCTACATTCCAGCCCTGAAATCTGAATTAAATGTTTTTTAAACCCAAAAGCACCCACTTTGCAACTGTTCAAAGAAACCCAGTGGGGAAAAAAGCTCAGATAGATTGATCGATCTATACAGAGATATCTCAGCAAGACTCAAGACATCAGGCAACAATGTGAAACATTCTTTGATGTTTCTGGGACAACTCAGATAAGTGCTTGTGGAAGGTATGAAGAACCAAATGAGAGCGCTGTCGTGTAAGACCGACTGACACATCTATTATTTACCAAGTGTTTACTGGGTTCTAGGAATTAGATCATTTAGCGTCACAACAACTCTAAAGGCTGATGCTGTTTATACTTAACAGTGAAGAACACAGAGATTAAGTATCTTGCCTGGAGTCACACAGCTGCTGTTCTTTTACAGAGAGGTAAATAAGAACAAGAAACGGGGAGATTGTAGTAAAAGGTAGTCATTTGCCCCATGCAAGCCTGCAGGGAGTCTGGACAGGAGATTTTTTTGAGCTGGAGGAATTTCCAAGTAAGAATCTGGTATATTTCACAGAACACAAAAGAACAGCAACAAAAGCTGGTATTTTGTAGGTCAAGCATGTAAATCAGGGTTGTTAGCCAGTGTGTGGCACATTCTGCAAACTATTTACGGCTTATCTCCACTCATCAAAGCAGTACTTTTCCATTTTCTTAGAAAATGCTGCTATTGTGGGTTAGGGTTAGGGTTAGGGTTAGGTCTCCATGTTTGAGTTTTCTTGGCTCTTCCTTTGTGTCTGGCAGATCAATATACTGGGCACACACAGCAGTGTGACCAGCCACTAAGGTTCAGTGTTCAGTGTACCGGTACATTTTAATCGGTACATTCCTCTTGCTCCTTCCAAGCCATGTAGAAGGTAATACTGATTAACCACAATTAAAAATGTGTCTGTACTTATTTCTCTTATACTAAAAAATAATGTCCTCAATGTCACCCACACTTTTTTTTGGTAGTACTGGGTATCAAACCCAGGGCCTTTTCACTGAGCTACATGGCCAACCCTTTTATTTTCTGGGACAAGATATGGCTAAGTTGCAAGGTCCAGGCTGGGCTAGAACCTCAGATTCTCCTGCCTCAGTCTCCCAGAGTGCTGGGATTACAGGCGTGGTCACCATGCTTGGCTTTTTCTTAAAATCTCAATTTAGTTCAAATCAACATGAAATGTCTAAACTACCGAATTCATAGTATTCCTTTTTCAGCACTTAAGGCAACTTTTCGGTTCTTAGCAAGACTGTATATTAGCAGGCTCTGCCCTCTCAACACTACAGCTTGAGATAAACATTACAAGTAGAGGTTTCGGGTAAACGATAAACGCCTTGAGGCCCAGGCCAGTGTTTCCTGTGTCAAGC
Organism: Hystrix cristata; assembly: GCA_004026905.1. Lineage (NCBI taxonomy): Eukaryota > Metazoa > Chordata > Mammalia > Rodentia > Hystricidae > Hystrix > Hystrix cristata. The sequence goes on along the minus strand of PVJO010004430.1, from coordinate 97,993 downwards.
CACTTCACCTCCCTGTGTAGATTTGTTTCTTGCATGTTTCTTGAAGGTATTAAATAAGGCTAGAAACTTTTAAGTTTTAACTTCTAATTCTTTTAACTATTTTAACAACTAAAAGAACAAATAATTCAGCAAATTAATTTCTGTGAATTGAGTTAAATTTAATGTGACATCTATAGTTGTACATTCTGCTACACTGACAGGTAAATGTAATGGGAAAGTACATCCTAGATACTCAAATACATCAGAAAGGAGGACAGTGGACTAATTACACTAATCCATCTCAGGAGCCGTGCACGTGCACGGCAGCGTGACACTGCCAACTGGGAAACAGCTAAGAAAGGCTCTATCTGATGTCTCTGGCCATCCCAAATCAGGTAACCTAGTATTTTATAAAGCTTATGAAGGAATCTGCTGCTCTGTAAAGTACAAGGCTGGGTGAACACATTTAATGTGGAAATGGTGGTACAGGGAACGTTAACAATTCCAACTTACTTTCCAGATGTGAAGGAGTAGTGTTTTTATTACTAACCTTTATCCTAATGGGATTGTGACAAGAAAACATGGTTTTCCTATGTCCACTTTTTCTTCCTGTGTTCCTGGGGATGGAAGCCAGGGTTTTGTGCACGCCAGGCCAGTGCTTTGCCACTGAGCCACACCCCAAGCCTCTGTTCTTTTTTTCTGGGTGCTGGGAATTGAACTCAGGACTTCGTGTTCACCAGGCAAGTGCTCTTCCACTTGAGCTAAATCCCCAACCCCTACACGTGTATTTTTATCTTGCTGTATTTCTAAGTCCTGTGCATTTCTTCCAAGTCATTAACTTTCTCTTAGGTAGACCTAACCAACTGTTTACCTAGTCATTTTAAGTTTTAAATTTTAAAAGTCTCTTTTTCTTTTCTAGAAGTTCTAATTAGCCCATTTCCAAATCTGCCGAGTACTTTTTTCTTATTCTTTTTCATGTTTTTATACCTTGTTTTTAATTCACTAACACATACTCATTTAATCATTTCTAATATTACTATTATCCATAGCTGTTAGGGGCCTAATTCTGCTATTTATTTCATCTGCTGACTCGCACGTGATTTAAAACCTTACTGCGATGTGAAGCTTTGTTCAGCTGGGCTTATCTGAGGGAATTATGAGGGTTGAAGGGTATGTCCCACCACAGGTTTTACTTTCTATCAAGGGCTCCAAGGAGCATTTTTGTTTATAGAAAATTTTAAACATGTAAGAAAAATGAAATTAACAGAATAATGAACTCCCACACATGAATTGCCATTATTGTTATGTACAATGAATGTTTCAATCACATACACAATTTTATTTCATCTATATCTCAATACTTGCCTGCCTTCGCTGGAGTATTTAAAGCAAACCCTGACAGAATGCCATTTTACTTCAATGTGTATTAAAAGGATTCTCAATAATAAACCAATGATTGCTTATTATCAACAATGTTGTCTGTGGTTAAATAATCCTGACTTTTCCCTTTCTCTTTAATTTACTGAAAAAGAGAGACATTGGTAATTTACTGAGATAGAGATAGATGGGGGTAGGAGGGAAGAGAGTTCATTAGCTTGAAGCAGGCTCTGAATAACTTCTAAAATTAATTTCTCAGCTTACAGTTTCTAAACAAAGCTGGTGATATACATTCAAATTCCCTCTTCCCATCCCAAGACCAAAACAGACAAAACTCCTTAACACCTTCTGGTGTTATATGCCAAAGGGCATATTTTTTTCTAGACTTCCTTTTTATTAAGAATGGGATCCTTCAAGAGTTCCTGGCCTTACTCTGAGGCCTCAGTTCCAACTTTCTACCTTGTGTAGACCCAAGGCCTCTTTTTACACTTGAGTGGCAATTAAATACAAGTATTCAGTGTACTATATCTTGCTTTCTATGGTGGATATGTGGATTATACAATTGTCAAAAATTCACTGAGCCCTTAAGATCTACATATTTCAGTGCATGTGAATCACATGTCAATTAAAAATATAACTCAAACCCCTCAGGGTTTTTTAGTTTCGTTTTTTTGAGACAGGGTCTCTCTATGTAGCCCTAACTCACAGTGATTCTTCTGCCTCAGCCTCTTGAGTGCTGGCATTACAAATGTGTGCCATTATGTCAGCAAGGCCCTCAGTATTAAAATTAGCAAATCTTCTCTACCTCTCTAGGTCAGCATCAGGACCACCTCTTCTTAGGGAGAGTTTTCAATTTCTTCTTTGTGTTTTGGTCCTGGGATACTCCTTACTTTCCTGCATTCTCAGGTTATATGCATTTCGAAGATGTTTCATTATATTTTTGCTTAGTATTTTGTAGAGTGCAGGTTACCAAATTTTCTAAACTAGTGGTTCTCAGCCAGGGGAGATTTTGCCCCCCAGAGGACGCTGGTAATGTCTGGAGACATTTTTGGTTGTCACAACTAGAGAAATGGGTAGAGAGGCCAGGGATGCTGATAAATATCCTACAACAAACTGGATGGTGCCCCACAACAAACAATTATTTGGGTCAAAATATCAATAGTACCAACATTGAGAAACTTTAATCTGTGTCACCTTAAATCATTGCAATTTAACTGTAGAAATGTTCAGCCTTTGTGTTTCACAATGATGTAGTGTAGTTATCATTCATGATGAAAACATCTTGCTTGAAAATTTACACCAGAATTCACCAGTAAGACATTTTGTAACATGATGTGTAGGAAAATGAGAGGATTACAGCGTATTTATATATTTTCATCTTTTCCAATCTTACAGTGCTACTAGATACAAACTGCTATTAGATTAACATATCAAAATTAAAGGACAAATAACAAAATTAAAGGAGTTTAGAATTAAAATTAAATGCCGTAGAGCTAGATCATCATTTAAGAATGAGAAGTTGTATACCTAATACATAAACTTGGCAGGTAACAACTTTGCACTCAAATCTAATGTTCATTAGTAAGTCACTGCCTCAAATGCTCTGGCCAGGCAAGGAGAAGCTGGATGGCCTTTGGTGGCTACTGACATTTGAGGACATGCTCCCTGGGTATCACACCACACCAGAAGTGAAGCCTCTGTTGCTGCTTTAACTATCTAAAACTGCTTGATTTGCTTCTGGCATAATACTAATAGGGCATTCTTGGCTTTAAATACATTGGACTGCAAAAGGAATCAGACAAGGCAGGACCTGGGCTTCATGCTGCGGAAAAGCCTATTGATCTTATTATTTAATATTTTAGGCAGATAACAAGGTACAGAGAGTAACATAATGGATAGCTATTTTCTTACCAAACAGCTTAAGAAATCGCACATTAGCGATATGATAGGAGGCCTGTGGATTCCCTCCTCAGAGGCAGCCTCTCTCCTGAAGTATGCTCATCAGTCCCATTCTTGTTTTTATTTACACATTACATGTGGAATCCATAAACAATACAAAGTATTATTATGCTTGTTTTTAAACCTCTATAAATAATATCAAACACATCTTCTTCTATTCCTTCTTATTGATAATTTCCTGCACTTAATAGCTACAGGAAAAGAGAAGGAACAAATGTAATTGCTGAATGTACCCAGCATCTCTGTCTCAAAAAAGGAACTCAGCTGTGATTGACTGACCCTGTCCCCAGATGCACCTGCCTGCAGTGCTGTGTGCCCTTTTCTATTCCAAGCCAATGAAGCTGGTAACAAATTCACATCTTACACCCAGAGACAAGAGTCAGGAATACTCATAAGCCCCAAGTCTTGCTCTACTATATGACACTCAGGGGTCTAATGCATTTGCCTTGGGCTTCTATGAAAGGGTGGTAATTGAATATGGGCTTTGAATTCATTACAACCATTTCTACATCGAATTCACTATGCTGACCCAGTGTGTTTTTCAACAAATATTAACAGGAGTAACAGAAACCAGATTTGACCAATCTGTTTTCAGATATAAAACATTACAAGTCTGCAAAAGCAAACCACGGACAACATAAAAGGCTTTATTTATAAGTGAGTACAAGAAATAAAGCCTAGATATTTTTATCCCTTCCATTTCAGAAGGTGAGTAGAAGGGTAAAGGAGATAAGACTAAAAGTATTAGCTGGTTTTAATAGTTCTTCTAAGAATTCAAAGAGGCTGGTCTCAGAGTGATACATTAGAGTCAGATTTAGACCAGGACGATCCCCTAAGGGAGACAGCTGATGCGATTACTGCTCTCTTCCCAGATACAGCTGACATTTTACACCAGGCTAGTTCAGCAGCTGTTACAGAGTAAATGACAGTTAGTGCTCCTCGGAGTCATGAGGGATGGACTGTAAGTGCAGGGTGAGGACCTCAGAGTACACTGCTGATCAGGCCTAATGAATGGCTTGTTCAGGGAAAAAAGGTGAAGACTAAAAATATCACAAGAGAAGAAATATAAATAGGCTTGGCTGGTATTTAGAATAATCTACAGATCAAGTCCAGAAAGACTTTAAAGAAAAAAAATACATATATACATATCACATTTACTTTGCCCTATACCCCTATAGCAAGAACTTTGGATGTCACCACAATGCTTCCCACTGCTCTCCTGCCAGCAGAGTCTGAGAAGGGCCTGAGAAAGAACAAAAGGGGTAGAGTGGGAGCCAGATCTATGAGTGTGCTTCTCAAAGGTTTTAAAAACTGATCAAAGTACAAAGTTTTAAAGTGTTTAACAGCTAATTAGTTAACATGGTAATCAATTCTTTTATACAGAATTAAAGCCAAAAGCTTTGGGAATTATAAGAGCAAAGTGCCCAGGAGACTTAAAAAAATTCAGGCAAGATGATTTTATCTTGCATGATAGCACAACACAAAGGCTAAGGTGGCAGCACAGCAAAACTAGATGGAGAGTTCATTTTAGAGGTACGGAGAGGTCTGGCCAATTCTAAGTGGACCGGCTGAAGGGCCATGATATAGCAATGCCCACTCCATGCGCTGCAAAAGGAATTCAGTAGTTTGTTAGCAAAGAAGGAGCAAAGAGTCACAGACGAAGTGTGCTTAGTGATGCCCAGGCCGGATCCACCTCTCGCGCTCACCAAGGTCAGGAATGTATTTACAACTCTTACCAGGTTTCCTTACCTAAGAACATCACTGGTAGTAATTTCAGGGATAAACTTTTGAAGGTGCTTCACTGTTGCACCAAGAAAACAGGCTTTATACATTTCATTAACTCCATATGAGAAATTCTGGAAAACCAGTTTACTCAAGCCACTGAAAGTAAAGAAAAAAATTTATCAGCAAAAGGAATTCTTTATTAGTATAAAGCACCTTTACAACATTTAGATTCTTTTTTTTTTTTCGTGGTTTCTAGGCAAAGTCAGAAGAAGTATACAGTAAAAGAAAATCAACTTTTAGCCTATATAAAGAAGGGATTTTCATCAACTTTAGAGATAAACACCTTCCAAACTCAAATTTCCAAAGAGTGCTGAGAGCCTTGTTGCTGAGTTTTTAAATTGCCTAGGCAGGGCTCCAACTTGTGATCATCCTGCCTCAGCCGCTCAGAGTTTTACATTAGCAGATCTTTTTTGGCGGGGGCGGGACGCTGGGGATCGAAGTCAGGGTCTTGCACTTGCTAGATCCCCAACCCCACTTTAGCAGATCTTTAAAAGAAGGTATTAAACAATTGAACCATATAGTCAGTCAGAGGCAAGATACTCTTTGATGTGAAATCTCTAAGTGAAAAATACTGCTAAAAGAACCAAACAAAATAGCTCCTTCATTATTTCTTATAATAATGAAGACTCTACATCTTAGACCAACGCAATGGTTAGTTTTCCACAAAAGGAATCACTTTGGTCATCAGCAATTTCTCTAGTAGTTTACAAAGTAATGGGACTAACTTGAAAAGGTCTTATCAAAGTAAGTCATTTACTGATTTTGAAAGAACCTTTTTTTTTTTCCCCTTTCAAACTCAACTAGAAAGTTAGTAATATGATTTGGACTGTGGAATGTATGAATGGCTCTTGGTCTTACTTTCGTTTAGCTAGGACATCAGCCTGGCTCATCAGAATTTTCCTGAAGTAGTTAAAACATTATACTTAGAGGCAAGGGTGTAGCTCAGTGGAACAGCTCACCTTGTGCTTATTATGCACAATGCCCTTGGTTCAATGCCTGGCGTCAAGAAAACAAAAAAATTACAACAATCATAATTTAGGTTAATAAAAACAATATACTAATCACAAATATGGGATTTATCCCAGAAGGAGAATATCAAATTTTCCCACATTAAAAATGGAAGTACTTTTTTTTTGGCGGAGGGAGTCTCAAATTGCCCACTCTGGCCTCAAACTTGTAATCCTCTGGCCTCCAGCTCCCAAGTGGGAGCTGGAATTACGAAGGGTGCCACTGCACCCAACATAAAATAATTTTCCAAAGAAAAGTTATTACCTATTGATAATTACATCCATGGCATCTCTGGCACTGAAGTCAAAGGGTCTGTAACCTTCCCGTTTAAAGGCAAGTACTGCATTAGGCCCAAGCCAGATACTGCCATCCATCCTTGGTGTAAAGTGCACTCCAAGGAAAGGAAACCGGCTATCTGGGACCTATAGATTTAACACAGCAAAGAACTATTAGAGCCACTTCACATTCTGCTTTCTTACAGAATAAACACCCAGTTTGGAATAGAAAACACTTCCTTTTAGGCATTTTATTTGCTCTTGAGCTATACTCAGATGTTTTTCTATTAACATCCTTCTGCTTAGAAATGCCACCTAGGAAACACTGATTCTATTGACACTAACGTACACTACCCTATCTACTTGCCTTCCTGGGTAAAGAAAAAAAGAGATGAACTGTCCTATTTCAGATCATCACCTCTCCTTTCTACAACTAGGGATGTCTGTGACTAGCAAGTAAAATCAGGGCTGCCAGGGAAAAAACCCACATTCACTGCACGGGTTTCTATAAAGTGGGACCATATGGGGTTGAAGCAGATGAATTTGGTATTTGGCAAGGTCAAAAACATCAAATAGTTGAATGTTAGCTGAACCAATTTCATCTGGTTCAACCTAATATAGTTGAAGGGACTCATTCATTTCCAGGGTAGTTCCAGACAAAAGAATGAAGTTTTCATTTAACTCCTCTGTAGTCTACCCCCTGGAACTGCAGAGCAGCCACATCCTTTTTCTGTGAACTGAGCAAGAGGGCTGGTAGCTGGGATTTGCATCAGGGAAAGTTCCCTTGTGGGTGCCCCTCTGCCAGAGAGGAGGAAGAATCTGCTTCTCTCTTGCTAGCACTTCCCATAATGCACTGATCCTTTCTGGAGACATGGAGTCAGACACAATTAATTATAATTTAATGATCAGGGTATTAGTGTACAGATTTAACCACATAAATACCTCTCCAGCTCCTCGCCCCCTTTGGTGGAACTAGGAAATGAACCCAGGGCCTTGCTTGTACCATGCTGTGCACCTTACTGCTGAGCTATTCCTTAAACTTTATCTTGGGACACAGTCTTGCTAAATCGCCCAGTCTGGCCTCGAACTTCCCACCCTCTTGTTTCAGTTTCCCAAGTAGCTTGGATTACGGGTGAGTGCCACAGGCCTTGCTCCTCTCTTATTCTGTGTGTCTGCATTTCCTTTATGCCGACAACCAGCTTGAGATGAGAAGGCAGAAACATCATTACCCACCGGGTAAATATTTCCTTTTACGAGATAGCTTTTTTCTGGCTTCAAAAGCAGGTAATCGCCCCGGAATGGTACAATTCGAGGATCAGGACTGCAGCCACTCAATTCGGAAATATGGTCTGAGTAAAGTCCTGCACATGTCACAATGTACTGACATCGAATTTCCCCTCCCTGGTGCAAAATGAAAGAGCCTGATTAGCTTCCACATATAAGAAAGAACAGGTGGTATTTTTTTGTGTGTGCAAGCTAAAAAAAATTGACCTGAATGTAGAATAGTGATTAACAGGGGTTGAGAAGTGGGAGGAAGGTTGAATTTGATCAGTGCATGCTGTATGTATGTGCGGAGTATCACACTGAACCCCATTCATAGGTACAATATATACTAATCAAAAATTAAAATTATTTTTTTTAAAAAAGACCATGATTTGCATAGATAGAAGTAGAAACGTCAGGAGGGAAAAACAAGTAATAGAAAACAGGGGTACTGAAATAGACTTTTTCTGAAAAAGAAAATTCAATGTATTGGCAAAATAATTTATTGAGCATTTAGGTGACAGCTAGAAATGTAGGACAGTGGTACACAACAGGATGCCACCTCAAATTTTGTACATTAGAGATAATAATGGCTTACCTACTAAGTATTAATGGGTACTTAAGCTACACATGCACAGACAGATACGCACACGCACACTTATTCTACTAGGACCTGGCATGGAACTTCTTAACTATCTGTTGCAGGAAGCAGCAAACTTTGTTTAGATGACCTCTGCCAATTTGGCCTCCTCTTAATTTTGGACAGTTTCTTCCATCTTATCTGAGCAACAATCCTGTTATGCTTGGGTTGTTTCACACTCCATTCTACTCAACTCCAACTGTAACCCACCCACCACCAATTTCTCCTTCCTGCTCAATTTATACTTTGCAAACTGAGGCTACTTTAGCCTCATTCACTCAATCCACATTTACTGAGAGCACACACTACAGGCAAAATATGCTTTAATGATTAGGAGAATACTAATCTTAGGCTGTTGTGATTTCCCACAAATCTTATCCTGTGATTATCTGCGTATTTTTAGCTTTAGTTCATCCTGCCAGGTTTAGCCAATTTGCCACCCTATTTCCTAAATGACATCATTTAATCTCAATTCACCACTAGACACTAATTCTCATCTTTTTTTTCTTTTTTTTTTTTTTTTTTCTTTAAAGCAATGTTGTGCTCAGGCTGGCCTGGAACTTCTGGGCTTGAGCAATCCTCCCAAGTAACTGGGACTCCAGGTGTACACCATTACAGCCAGCTCTACTTATAAAGAACTAGCAACTTCTTGCTCCTAGTGACTTTCTGTTCTTACTCCCAGACAAACTATCTCTGAAGCCTTGGAGTTCTCCCCGTCTCAACACTTTCTTTCTTTCCATCCCTCACTGACTCAGCCTTATTCTATTGAATTATATTTTCAATTCTATATGCATCCTATTTTTTCCATGCCAGAAATGTAAGCCTCTTTTTAAGAGCCATCTAAGTCACATGTTTGAGAAGACTCAGATTAAATTTCTCTATAGTAAATTTGACTTAGCTATATTAAATCATGATACTTATAAGAGTCTTGAGCCCAATAAGGCTATGTCAGTGATAAGAAAAAAAGCTTCCTTCTAAATAAGTTAGTATCTTTCCTGTTCATCTATAGTTATACACCAGAAGTACAAGAAATATTTTTTTTATGACAAAGTGTAATTTTATTTTATTTTTTTATTTTAAACCAAGAACATGTATTGGTACATTTTACATATAATGGTCACATTCATCACATTTATTTTGTACCTGTACATGATGCATCTTGTTTCTCCCCCCTCTTCCCCACCCCTCCCCTCTGTTCCCTCCCTTCCTATTTACAACAGGCTTATTCATAATTTTCCATATTTTCCCTTTCCTTTTTCTTTCCTTTGTTGCCTTTCTGCTTTTCCTTCTTTCTTTCTAGTACTCCTCTCCTTTGTATATTATCTTCCTTTTATATAATATCTATTACACCTCTTTGTCCTTACAGTTTTGGAAATAACCTAAATGCCCAACAACCAATGAATGGCTAAAGAAAATGTGGTTTTTCTACACAATGGAGTACTACACTGCCATAAAAAAGATAAACTAGAGTCATCTGTATGTAAATGGATGTTCCTTGAAAACATACTTTTAAGTGAAATAAATCAGACACTTGTGACTACACATCAAATTGCTTCTCTGATATGAGAAACCATAACTGTAAATAAGGACAAAGAGGTGTAATACAAGAAATACTTTTACGTGATATACATCTACCAGTTCCTACTTAAAAGATCAGCAATTCTTTTGTTCTTGGAACACAAAATGTAGATAACTCTAATGAAAAATGAACAGATAACAACAAAATTTATAGAATGGTACCAGCATGCAATAGTTCTCTTAAAAAAAAAAAGTCAAAGAAAGAAAGAAATGATCAACAATGGTCCCAGATCTGTGAAATCAGTTTGTTTTACATGAAATAATCATTAAATTCAGTAACAAATTAATTCACTTCCAAACTGAAATTTAGATCAGCGTTGAATGATATACTTGCTCAATTATAATTTTCCTTTAAAAAAAAACTATCTTTTCTGGTTTTTTTGGGGGGGTGCTGGGGATCGAACTCAGGGCCTTGCACTTGCTAGGTAAGCAGTCTACCACCGAGCTAAATCCCCAACTTCTCTACTCTTCTTTCATAAATAAAAAAGACATTTTCCCATGTCTAATGTGTAAATCTTTAATCTGCAAATCTTTCCCCCCAAAGTTTATTTTTAAAATTCTTTTTATTTTAACCTCTCATAAAGCACAAATGTTCAATCTGATAAGTGGGTGCAAAATTTGAATTTGAACCCCAAAACTATACTAAAGGAATGCTAAGCTAAACAACAACTACTACAATAACTTTGAGAGGAATCCACAGCCACTGGTACCCCATGGGCCCCTGTATGTCTTCTTTCACACGATGCTACACTCGAGTAAAAATCTCCCATGATGAGGGCAGGTGCAGAAACAAGCTTCTAATCCTTCTTTAGTGGAAACCCTGGTTATTCTGCTGCTTGGGCCCCCTGATCCAGCAGGTCTGATGGTGACTGAAGCGTTTGTAACAGGCAGTGATATTTTACAAAGGCTTTCGCAGGCCCTTACGGGAAAATCACAGTACAGAGCTTTAGGATTCGGGAGGAAGAGTTAACCCCATCTTCTGTAGATAATGATCCTCTTATTGAGAAAGTGCTTCTGCCTTTGACTAAACATTTGACCACAGGTCACCAAGTTACCATGCGAACTACCCGTTATTAACTGGGCGTTCTCTGATTCACCAAGCCACAAAACTGGGTGTGTGTCTACAACAGCACTCCATTGTCAAAAGGAAGTATAACACAGATCAAGGCTTTGCAGGTCCTGCAGGCACACGTAAATTACAGAGACAAGCGGTTCAAGATGTCTACTCCTACAGAAGTGACTTATTCCTCTCAACTTGTACCTAAGTCCCACAGGGGGTTCTCTGTGACCAGCTGGCCAAGGAAAAAGAAGTACGGACCTGGTGTACAAATGGTTCTGCACAACATTTTAGCCCACTGGAAAGCAAACAGCTACAGCTATAGACCCCACTCGGGAATGGCCTTGAAGAACTGTGGTGAAGGGAAATGTTCCCAGTGGCAGCCCTTCAAACATCGCAGCTGGTTAATATGACCCAGAAGGACAGATGGCCTGAGGTATGCATGACAATGCTTCGCACGCAGCACTCTAATTAGTGGTTTGTCTGGTTGGCCACAAAAAGGAGTTCTGAAGAAAAGATATGTGAATGGACCACTCTAAAACAGGCTCAGAGGGTAAAGGTTCCTGAATTCAATATGAATGTTCACTGAGCCAAAGATTTTAATAATCAGTAGACAAGACAACCTGCCCTGTAGATGCAAATTGGCCTCTTTCCCCAGGGACCCCTCTCCCAAAGTTCTGTCATTTCAGCTACTTTGTTTGTGGTGTTTGGTTACAGCAGTCTAGAAGACTTACTACACCCATCTCCTCCATTCTCCCATTATCTAACACAGGGTTTGCTCGATCTTTGTACTCCTGATATTTGTGGCTGGATACTTCTTTATTCGGGGGGCTTCTTCCTGGGCCTGTACCCATGAACTGCCAGTAGCCCTGCCCCTTCCTAGTTGTGACAACCAAAAATGCCTCCAGACATTGCCAAATGTCTCTTGGGGAGCAAGATCACTTCCCATTGAGAACTACTAACCTAGTCTAAGATCCTTATATAGTGGCTACCCGTAAGCCTCAGTACAGGTCACATCTTGGCAAAAGACTGCTTTGAAACTCATCGAATTTGGTACTGATGCATTTTTACATGCAACTTTCATCTCACGCGTGTCATTTGTTCAGTACTCGATGTGCAAGCTAGAACATCAGTGTCTACCGTGTACACTTGCTATCTTTTTCAGCCAAAACCATTTGCCTGGTACTCATCAACCTCCTGCAACCAGTTAATGACGAGTCCCAAGGTACCACTACATTTGGGTTATAGGCTCTCAAAAGGGGCATGTGACTCAGAATAAATATCCCCTAAAGACAATATAGTGGATCTTGTATCTCTTTTGGAGAGAGTATTTTTTAGGTAGAAGCATAGTTTCACTACTGTCTTTATTACAAAGCTAAATAAGGTAATAAGGGGCATATATATCTATGTCTATATCTATATCTATATATATATGGATGTTACATGGTGAAGGGTGGACTAGAAAGGTTCATACTGTGTTACTCTGGTTAAGCTAGTGGCTATGCTTGACAGAGTCCCCGTCTCTGTATGTTTCCATCTTAAAATTGACCAAAACAAGACCTGCATATGACTTGGCAGGCAGAAGTAAAGCAGCAGCTGCCATTTTCTGAAGGTCGTCCTAGGCCTGTGTGGTGGCGCACACCCACTACCCAGAGAATCCAGCTCCACATCCAGCTCTGTTTCCCGGTTACAGACTACAATGCCCAAGAGCTACCCCAACCCCTACCTGGTGCTGACACAGAGGGAAGGGCTCCCCGCAGACCTCCTCAGGAGCTTTCTGTCTGCAATCCCCCTCGGCAGCTAGACATCTGCTTCTCAGACCCCAGGTTGGAAAACCTGTGACTGAACCTCTCTTACCACTGTGCACGGCCTAATTCCTCGAGTGAACACTGCAATGCTCAAAAGGGACTCGGCTTTCCTGATGGATCCCGAGGACACAGGGAATCCAGTGCTCTATGCCATTCAAGGGTTCTTGCTTTGACTACATGAAGCCGAAGGAAAGCAGGCCACCTCCCTCTCCGTGATCTGCATGCCCTCCTACAATCTTCAAATTGCTAGAGTTGGCAGAGCAATAACATACCTACATTTTGTCTTAAAAAATAAGCACTCCAGGTGCTCTTAGGATCCGATTCTTTGCCAGCACTGCCCTTCATGAAGACGTCCCAAGCTAAACCGTTCTTAAAATGAAGGCTGTTAATCTGCTCTAAAAGCATTTCTCTCAGAATTAGTTTCACATTACACAAATTTCATTCCGTGACTTAAAATATAGCATTGTGGGTTAATTCAATTTTTGTTTTTTTTTTTTTTAAAGGAAGGCGAGGGTAATATGGAAAATGATGAATGAACCTGCTGTAAATAGGGAGGGAGGGAGCAGAGAGGAGGGGTGGGGGAGAGGCGGGAGAACCAAGATGCATCATGTATAGGTACAGAATAAATGTAATGAATGTGACCATTGTATGTAGAATGTACCAATACATGTTCTTGGTTTAAAATAAAAATTAAAAAAAAAAAAAAAGGAAGGTGAGGGTTGGGGATTTGGCTTAGGGGTAGCCCTCGCCTAGTAAGTGCAAGGCCCTGAGTTCAATCCCCAGCACCCTAAAGAAAGAAAGGAAGGAAAGTGTGAAAGTGGACAAGTTTTGCTTAAGAATCTTTACCTTTGTATTCTTTACCACAATTGGATACTTCATCCCTGAAAAAGGAAAGAATTAGTGAAAGATTATTTTTTAGCAAAAGGCGGCAACCATTATTTGAAGTATACTAGTAACAAATATAAATGACTATAACAAATTTAACTAGTAACAAACTTAAATGACTTTCTTCTGTCATAATTGTACCCAGTTTTTCATTCTAAAGCTTTTTTTTTTCCAACCAAGCAACAAGATTAAACCAGTTCAATGAAAAAAAAAAAATTAAACCAGTTCATACTTGACAGTACATACACCTGGCCAGCTCTTTAGCTTGTCTCGAGGCATTTGCTTACAAACCGTTCCCACCTCAGCCACACACTGACAGCCCTTGCTGTTCGCTGAGTGCTGTACAGTGGACCATCAGAGCTCAGGACGCATCTTCCACAGAGCTGAAGCTACGAGAGACTGTGTTATGAAAATGTTGGTTACCAGATTCCTCGCAGGGTCTGGGTTGATTGGAGAAGCAAGAGTTATCATAACACAAGAAATTCCAATAATGAACTGACCGTTTATAAAGCCAGTTCCCATTCAGATCCACGGGATCTCCAAGTTTTAAAAAGCTTATGCAGAGAAAATTAGAAGACAGTTTACCTGCATCATGAATTTGATTTATTGTGCAACCTACCCCTGTAATGATCTTATTTAACAATTTTGTTCCTCATCCTAGAATTTTAAAGGATACTGGGTGAATGATTCAGGTGTGCTAGATGTCTTTAAAATCTGTCAAGGTGAAAGGACAGAACACTACATTTTACTCATTTGAATTTTCCGGAAGCAAACAGAGATCACAAATCTTTCACTTGATTAAATGAAAAAACACATGACCTCAAAGTAAAATAAAACAAACTGTACAGTCTAAAATGGGGTGGAAGCCTAGCTTGGTGGGACATGCCTTGTAAGCCCAGCACTCTGGGAGGCTGAGGCAGGAGAATTCAAGCCCCGACTGGGCAATTTAGTGACTTAGACTTGTCTCAAGATAAAAATAAAACCAGTTGGTGATGTATCTTCTGGGGTGTCAGTTCATTCCCCAGGACGGCAAGTAGATAAGTACGTAAGTACGTGGTAGGGGAAGGGGTTTCAGAATGTCTGAGTCTGTTCTACAGCTGGGGGCTGCCATTCTGAAACTGATTGCCCACTGTATATAAGCCCTATCTCAAGTCAGGTTCACTAAGTCTAGGTGATGCTAAATTCTGTATTTTAACAAGCACCACTGAGAGATTTGGCCTCTAACCTAGGGTGGGGAAGAGCTGGGGGCTAACTGACCATAAACTTCCTCGGCAGTTCTGATTTTAGCCCAGCAAGGCTGTCTCTTTGGTGCCTTGCTCCATCAGCACCAGACCCTCCCGGGGTTCTGTTCCCCCAAGTCCAATCTCACCTTCGTCCGTTCTGCATCCACCGGCTCTGCGCCCCGCCCCAGTCCTGCTCCGGGAGGCCCTCCTACCATACCACCCAGACAAAACACTCCCAAGTTTTGCTACAAGTAAGTGCAGGTTTTCAATAGGAAACACAAGGGTAGCTTACCATCTTTGCTTCTGGAAGGGCTTTCTTTAGCCATTTCAATATCTTTTACTTCAAAATTGGTCACAACAGAGCCACCTGCTTCTTGGAAATCCTGGGCAAGTGACAAAGCTATCTTCCGATAATCCACAATGCCAGTGTATGGACAATCAATAGCCATTAGACCCTGGGACAGAATTATGAAAAAGCCAAACACTATAATCAACAATCAATGTGATTTGTTCAAAATTTTATTTTTGGTTGTGTTTATTTACTTATTTTGATGAATAACACACATTATCACACAATCCTTGCTTGGCAAAAACTTAGGGTTTTTTTTTGTTTTGTTTTTTAAGGTAGGATCTTGAGATAGAGTACAGGCTGACCTAGAACTTGCTAAGTAGCCCAGGCTACTCTCAAACGCAAGAGGCTCCTGCCTCAGCCTCCTGAGTGCTGAGATTACAGGTACATGCCAACATCCCTGGTTGACAGTCTTAAAGGAAAAAAAAAAAACATAAAGACTTGCTCTATTAAATACCTAAATTTCATGAAGACCACATATACAATATGTCTAACAGAAAAGAAATAATGGTAAATAATTTTTAAAAAAATCTCCATAGTTACAAAACAATTTTCTTCCTTAGAGGAATTAATTTTGCCAGGCTCTTCCAGCTAATAATGAGTTTTAGTTTATTCATGTGCAACCATATCTGATTCTGATTTGATTCACAGCTGATTCTAAGTCGAATTTTGTATCACCAAACATGTTCTGCTAGGCACAGTGGCACACATCTATAATCCCAGCACCCAGGAAGGCTGAGGCAAGAGGATAGCAAATTCAAGTCCTTCCTGGGCAACTTGGCGACTTAGTGAGACCCTCTCTCAAAACAAAAAATAAAACAGGACTAGGGATGTAGCTCGCTGTGAAGGGCCTGCCTTCAATCCCCAGTACTATGAAAACAAGTTTTAGACAAACTCCACTCAAAGTCTCCCACTGGTGTGTCATATATGCACACCCAGTGTTGTTCTAGCGAGCTATCTACGACGTCTGCAGAGGTTTGAATTAATATGCTGTAGACCCTATCTTCAAGACTACAAATATAGAATTGAGTTTTATTTAACTTAAACTTTCTCTTCAGGTAATATGAGAAATTAATGACCTGTTTTGTTTTTTTTTTGTCACTGAAGACATGTCCAGACTCTGTAGATGAATAAATTAAATCCATGGTTGTTCTATTTTTTTAGAATAAATGTTGAATGAGCTATGGCCTTTTCTAATTTTGAAGAAAAGGATCAGAGTAGAATTGCACACACTAAGTACCTGCTATATTTTGGTGAGGTAACAGTACTAGCACCATTTTCTGTTGCCTACCAAGTGTGTATCAGTTCTCCCTGTCAGTTTTCTGTGAGAGAACCAGTCTCCAGGATAACTAACATCCAGACACTGAGTATAACCAGTAAATTCTGCCATCCTCTTGTTTGACCAGTACAGTGCTGCCATGCAGTTTTAAAATAATATCTGAAAAAAAAAATAAAATAATATCTGAAATAATATTATTTTAAATATCTCACTCAAGGGCTGGGGATTTAGCTCAGTGATTAGAGTGCTTGCCTTGCAAGCACAAGGCCCTGAGTTCGATCCCCGGCACCACAAAAAAAAAAAAAAAATCTCACTCTTGTGTTCACCATGCCACTCCATGCCAACACGCTGACCGCTTGATTTCCAGATGGCCAGCTCACGCTAAGGGTAAAGGCTCACAAAACACCAGTTTCTTTTCACAAACTGAAAGCAACATTTGGCAAACTTCACTGTTTTCCCGACAGTCTTCTTTCCAGAATATGAGAGTATTTGCTAAATACAGGAGATCATTCCTTCTGTTTTGATACAGTTGATACGCAAGACTTTGTGTCAGACCTAGCCACTGCTCAATAATCCCTAAATCCACAGGCCAATAGCTATCACCTAACAGTAACCTATAGGTAGAATTTTGGGCACAACACTCTCTCAAATAACATAATAACAAAAGTTTAGTTCACCTAGTATAAAACTAAATGACAATTATGATAACAGTGGAAAAATGTGCTGTAAAAATGCTTCATTCTGAATCAATAGCTTTTTAGATTCCAGAACATTCTCCAATGCATCTTATTCTCTTATTACCCTGTACAATGCCGGACACACACAAATCACTCAAGTATTTACTGAAGGAATGAACTTCTGAGGCTGCCTTTAAACATCCTAGATCCCTACCACCCCTTCAGGCAGACCTCCTCTAGAAGGTCTTTCCTTTCTCTTTTGAGCTTCGTTTCTTGTGCAAAGCTGGTGCCCGCTACCCTCCTTTATGTGTCTGGGGACATGTGGAGAGAGTCACTGCCAGCACGCAGCTCAATGCCTGGCCCAGGACTGGCAGCAGGGCAGAGGAGGCTAAATCGAGGTGAGGCTAGAGGACAGCCTGGTGCAACTGTCAACCGGGGGGCTGGACATGCACCGGCCAGGTCGGCAGGCCACAGCTTGAAATCTGAGGCTGTGGCAGGTCAGGGGGCTGGAAGAGAACCAGGCAAACAGGCCAGGGAAAGTTGAGAGTGGAACTCAGTCAGGAGACAGGAACAAACAAGTATGTGCTTGACCAATAATGTTAAAAGAAAAGGTGGAATGATCGGCAGAACTGAGGTCAGAGGTGGTAGTTAAGATCTGCCCAGAGAAATCTTCCAAAGGCAAAGTTTACAGAGGCAGTTAAAAAGTTTCCAAGATTCTTCCCTGGGGAGACTTGGTCTTCTTCTTTAGGAGACTGGTCCAAGAAGTCCTGCAGAGCTGGCCCAGTAAAATTTTTTCTAGATGGCCTAAGAGAATCATAAGTAACCCCATGCTATAGAAATTTTGCCCAACATTCCTGGAAGCATTGGTGAGGTTGGGAGACAGGCAGGAATTTATTCAAGACACCTTTATGAAACAACAAAGTTAAAAAAAAAAAAAAAGTGAGGGCTGGGGATTTAGCTCAGTGATTAGAGTGCTTGCCTTGCAAGCACAAGGGCCTGAGTTCGATCCCCAGCACCACAAAAAAAAAAAAAAAAAGAAATAACCAAGTTATATTTTATATTATGTATTCCCATGGCTTAATGATTACAAGTTGCCATTATATATGGCACATCACCTCTGCAGAAGCCTCAGAGAGAAGCTGGAACCACCTCCTTCATAGGTTAACAAGTTGTAGTGTTTGCTGCATACTAAACAGGAAAATTTTTCTTAAACGGGAAAAAAAAAATCAGTTCTGAGTCAGTTCTTGTGGTGGGGTGCTCTTTAGGAGTTCTGTGACCATGGGAAAGTAACAACCAGTTTCTTCATTTATAAAACCAAAAAGAATGTGTACACATGCACTTCTATAACGTATGCACACATATTCCCACTCCAAGGACCTCGCAAGACCACATAGTCAGGAAGAAAACAAGCAAGGACCTAGCAAGACCACATAGTCAGGAAGAGAACAATATCCTGACCTAGCCTAATGCTTATGACATGTGAAAAGTTTTGTTCTGTTTACACTGTAAAGCCTGATATAAGGAATCATGTGTTTTAGTTCCTTGTTTTTCCTCTTTAAAGCTCTTTACAAGGATCTGTAACAGACAACAATCAGATGCAATCTTCTACCATCAAGAAACCAGTAATTTTGTTGTCTAAATTCTAAAATTAAATTATTTTTACATCACAAATCTATACCGGAGCCAGCTCATATATCCTTTTTTCTTTTTTGACACCAATGTTTATATTTTAAAGAGCTTTTCACTAGCAAATAAAAGTAAAAAAATTGTTAAAAACTGGTATGCCTTTTTGAAAGTTATAAATTGTTTTATTCTCAAAGGTAATACTTGATAGGAACACGCCAGTGATGTTCTAACATCTTCATTTCACAGCTAAGTTTCACCAGAATCATGTAACACTATGACAATGCACATCCAGGAAGTACTTGTTCAATAAAAGGTGTAGGAAGTCATTGTTTTGGACTGAGTTCCTGTACTAAGCTCCAACAGATCAAACCAAAATGGAGTTAGTCACGCTAAACTTCCATGTCACCGGATTAAGTTGTTTATTTAACCTTGCAAGAAATCAGGAGAGAGATAATAGCCAAGTCTCCAAACAGGCCATTTTTAGCCAGCATGCTAAGGAAGTTCCCTCTATTCTAACCCCATAAGAAAAGTAATTTTGAAACAACCAATCTGCTTTTTATTCCTCATTTCTGCTTTCCCAAGTCCCTTACTGCATATAAAGCCAACTTCTTCCACTCAGCTAATCAGGGATTCTTTTCACTGGAGCCACAGTAATTAAGACATTAGAGTAGCAGTATGAGAGACAAGAGGACAGGATTCCACACACGGCCACCTGACATCACAAAGGAATATTGCAAAGCAGTGGGGAATAAAGGTCTCTTTGGCAAGTGATGCTGGGTCCGCTGGATGTTCGTTAGAAGAAATAAAATCTACTTTACCATCATACCACATACAAAAATCAATCCCACATGGATTACAGATCTAAACGTGAAAGGTAAAACAGTAAGATTTTTATTTTTATTTTTGGTACTAGGGATTAAACTCAGGGCCTTGTGCTTGCTAAGCAAGTACTCTACCCACTGAGCTAAATCCCCTGCCCCAAGAATAAGATTTTTAGAAAAATACATACAATATCTTCCAGACCTTGAAATAGGCAAGGATTTCTCAAATGGAAAACAAAAAGCACTAAACATAAAAGACAATTATATGCATGAATTGCTAAATTGACTACATTAATATTTAGAACATCTGTTCACATACAGATACTATTAAAGTGAAAAGACAGGTTACAGAGAGGTGGAAGATATCTGCAATACATATTTAGATGTATATGTATATCACAAACACACATATATTTTGCAAAGAAAATTCATCCAAACTATGTAGTGAGCTTCTAAACTTAATAAGAATTAATAATTACAAAAAAGACAGTAAGCCCATTTGGAAAATGGGCAAAACAGGTACTTCACAAAAGAAAATATCCTAATGGCCAATATTAGCATATGAACAGGGATATAATTTTTTTTTTTTTTTTTTTTTTTTTTTTGGTGCTGGGGATTGAACTCAGGGCCTTGTGCTTGCAAGGCAAGCACTGTAACCACTGAGCTAAATCCCCAGCAAACAGGGATATAATTTTGAGCGATTGGCCAAAATACATTAAAATACATTGAAAGTATAATATAAGCATAATTACAAGTTAAGCTACAGGATGCTTAAGTATTAAAAGTGCAAATATTTCAAAATCTTAAAAATTCAAATCTGAAACACTTCTCATCTTGTATTTTATAAGAGGGACGCTCAACTTGCACTACATACCAGCAGAATGGTTAAAATGAAAACAAATAGTAAATGGTAGTGAGGCTGTGGAGCAACTGGAACTCTCACACACTTCTGATGAGAGTGTCAGTTAGAACAAATGCTTTGAAGGCATACGCATATGAATTACATCCTAGCTACTTCTTTCCTAGATACTTACCTGACAGAAATACAAGCATGTATTCCCAGAACATGTGCTAGAAAGGTCACAGAAGCACTGTTTGGAATGGCTCCAAATTGCAAACTATCCTGATGCCCATAAAGAGCAGAACATATTATGCTGCATTCACACATTGGACAGCAATAGATACACAGCAATGGTAACAAACTACAACAACATGCGACATGGTGGACAACTTTCATAATATTGAATAAAAAAGACATAAAAGAGCATACACCATATGACTCCACACACATAAATTCGATAACCTATGAAGTAAGAAGACAGGGTAGTAGTTACCATTCAGGGTAACACACTTCTGGATAGTATGAGGGGAGTATGCCGAGGCTAGTAACCATTTTGTTTTTTAGCTCAATGCTGGTCACACCATGTACAAATTTGAGAAGCTATAGTCTTATGATTTGTTGTATGACATGGTTCCAAAAAATTGGGACACACAAAAAAGTGATGGTGCAAAGATAAAGGCGGAAGTCAGTACACAAAAATAAAAATGTATGCTTAAAGCCCTATATATTTGGCAGTACAGGACACAAATGTGTCTCTGACCTTCCTTGCAGCCAGTGCAAACAGGGCAATGTAATTAGTTAAATGATTTAGTGCCCATAAAATAAAAATAAAAATTAGCTAACTCTGCTCAAAAAGAATAAAACTATTCTCAGAAGTATGAGCTGTGAGAAAGTTCTCCTGCAAGTTCTCAGAGCAAGATGTTGTGTAACACAGCAAACAACGCATGTTCCTAACCACATCCGTACAATAAAAGCCACGAGTGACACAAGGACCTTCCCCACTAGCTGATGCAGTAAAACCAAAGCACAATTGAAGGTGGGTAACTGGGAAAATACAGGATGTAAGGCAAGGAGTAGGACGGAGAAGGCGAAGCACTGCAATGCAGTGGTGCCCCTCTGAGGATCTTGATGGATGTAGCAGAAAAAGTGGTTTACACACCCAGTAAGGTACCTCCCTTAACTAGTGTTTCTTAAATCCAAGCTTTGTTTTGCTTTCAGTACTGTGGATGGAACCCAGTGCCCCGAACATACTAGGGCAAGTGCTCTGCAGCTGGTTACACCTCCAGCCCTTTTTAAAAATTTTCTTTTGAGACAGGGTCTTTTGCTACAGGCTGGCTTCAACTCGTGATACTCCTGCCTCAGTCTGCTGAGGGGCTGGGATTACAGGCATGTGTCAATGGCATTGAGGAAATCAAGCTTTTGATAAGCACTGTCTGGTGGTGAGTTCAAAGTCATGGTTTCTAAAGACAAGTACCTGGACTCCAACTCTTGTATCTAGTCAATAAAATGATGGAAGAAGGGGAACAGGGAGTATGGCTATTGTTGGAACAGTCATTGGAATGGTTTCTGACCAGTTATCAATGAAAACTGATGTGCACAGTAACTACAGACACTCCCCTTTTAATAACCAAGTTATGTTCCTGTGACTAGGTCATTAAATGCATCGGTCTCTAAATGAGGAAGTGTATGTAGTGTGTACATTACAATATTCAGAACAAAGAAATGGCAAAAGGAAATTTCAGCTTGATGACTCTGCTTTTATTTGTGGAACTCTTATAGGCAGTACTATAATGTGTAACAGTACTTAAAACTGCAGTAGTGTGCTATATAGTACAATCAGCAAACATTACAATACTGTATAAACTATATTAAAAAAAGACAGTGAGGCTCTATAAACAAGATGTATAGAACTGTATGAATTAAAAAAAAAAAAAAGATGAGTGGTAAGTCTGAGTGGCGGAATGTAAGTCTGAAGAGCGTGTCTCGGTTATAATCCTGAACAGTAAGTAGGTCATTAAATGAAGAATGCCTGTATTATATTTTTATTCATGGCTCCTTCAAAGACTAAAGGTGTTTTTCCCCCATTGTATGTTTTAAGCCAGATACTCTACAAATCAACCTTCTTACTCATGCCGGGCATACTTTCCTGAAATACAGAGCTGCCTTCCTCAAAAGTTTTCAGTTGGGCCCCATGTCTACAAAACTTCAAAGTGACTGGCACAAAGGCCGGTTCCTTTACACGGGCCCTGTCCTGCCTTTCCAGTCTCATCTCTTATCTCTCCCTACACACCCTACATTCCAGCCACATCTTGCTGCTCAGGGTTTTCCAGACGTGCCTTGTGGTCTCAGACCTCTTCTTGCCTTCATTTATGTTGGTCGGGCCTGGTGTTTTCTCACAGGGAAACAAGAAATCAGGTGTTCAGAGTTTGTGGCAGTGCCCTCTGGTGTCTGTCATCTCACTGCTTCTGTGATAGGATCATCTATGAGACTTCACACGACACAAAGAGCTGAGCCCTGCATGGAAATGCCCCTTGGCCACGTGCATGAGGCTGGTGAATCGCTTACCCTACAGTACGGCTCCTTCTTTTTTATATCCTCCTGCTGGATCAGTCTCAAGCCCTGGACACCATTCTGCAGGCCTCTCTCATATAGAGCGTGAAGTCTGGGAATTTCTTCTTGTTCAACAGCTACTATCAGCTAAAAAAATGATAAAAACATGGGTAGAGTTTAATATGTCATCAGCTAGGAAAGATAAAGTCAATGGAAAATCATAATTTATTACACAACTCAAACAGGGCTGGTTTAAATTCTTTTTTAATTCGTGGATCTAACTCCTCTTTTTCCATGATTTTATTTTCTTCTTTTGCCAAGAAAAGTTAACTTAAGAAAATGGCATTAAAACAAATTTTCCCGGGCTGGGGATTTAGCTCAGTGATTAGAGTGCTTGCCTTGCAAGCACAAGGCCCTGAGTTCGATCCCCGGCACCACAAAAAAACAAAACAAAACAAAAGAAAATAAACAAATTTTCCCCAAAGGTGAGATGCAGCCTCAATCTCCACTTCTGTTATAACTATACAGTCTCTATGTGCTTCTTGGCCATGAACAACTCTTATCATGACCCCTTCTGCAATTCCAGGGACAAGAGAAATACAGGTTGCTCAACCTTTACATTTTTTCAAAACACATGGCCTTCTTATTTTTATAAGGAAACATGAAATACCAATACATCCAAAAGACAGCTGGTACTGAGTATAGTGGGATGTTACTGATGAAACTATCCCTTTTGTTTTCTGAAATAAATTATGAAGCATTTACAAATGCATTCTGTTGCAGAGACAAAAACGGTAAATTCACAAACTTTATTCACAACACTTTCTCTATTTATTTCTGGACAAAGCATCTGAAATTGAGTATCTTCTTATTTAACAGTTACCAGCAAAGGAGAGCACAGATACATATTCACAGGTACATCAGAATTCACAAATCACTATTTCATACCAAGAAGTCAACAGAAATTTCATGAGGTAGTATTTTCAGTCAGGATGTAAAGCTACTGAAATCAATGAACAAACTTAAAAATAGAAGAATCAAAAGACATTATCAATAAAGCAAATAATTCACAGAATGGAAGAAAATGTTTGTAAATCTGATAAAGCTGATAAAGGTCTAGTATATGGACTATATAGAACTCTTAAAACTTAACAAAAATGCACAATTATTTTATTTATTTATTTATTTTTTTGAGACAGAGTCTCGCTATGTAGTTCAGGCTGGCCTTGAGCTCACTATGCAGCCCAGGTCGGCCTCGAACTCACAGCGATCCTTCTGCCTCAGCCCCCCAAGTGCTGGGATAACAGGCGTGTGCTACTACGTCCGGTGAAAATGTACAATTTTACTTCTTCCTTTCTCCCTCAGCATGTTGTCAGGACCATCTTCCCATGTTACTAAAAAAACTGTTCACGCATCTTTAATGATGACAATGAGCTTTTATTCTTAACAATCATATGCAGAAAAGACATAGTTACCAACCTTACAGAAATAAGACACATAAAGGAATGGTATAAACAACTGTACACTGATAATTTAAATAATCTAGATGAAATGAAAAAATTTTTAGAAAGACACAAATTCTGAAACTGACTCAAAATCTGAGTAGACCTCAAACAAAGAGCTGGAGACGTTTCACAAAGAAAAACCCAGACATCAAAGGCTTTTCCATGAATGCTACCAAATGTGTAAAAAGAGTATCAATTCTTCATAAACTCTTCCTTTTAAAAAACAGAAAAGAAATATTTCCTCAGTTACTTCTTTGAGGCCAATATGAGCCTGATGCCAACCTGGACAAAAACAAGAAACTGCAGGGCAATATGTCCTATAAATTAATACACACACACACACGCACACACACACTGAAACCAGGTCTCGCACATACCACACAAATATTCTACTACTGAGCTACACTCTCAGCCCTCCTTCAGAAATACTCATGTGAAAATCATGAACAAAATATTGAAATTGAATGTAATAGTATATAACTGCCTATTGGAGCATTTTCTGATTATGTTTTTTTTTTCTTTTTTTCTTAGTGTTGGGTATCGTGTAATAGTATATATAAAAATTATTATACATGGTGACCAACTGGGATTCATCATAGGAAGTCATGAAAAGCAAATTAATGCAATATACTGCTAACAGAATAAAGGACAAACACCACAGGGTCACCTCAGCAGAAACAAAGTAAGTGAGAAGATCCACAACTGTTTCATGATTTAAAAATGGAACAAAGCAACAACACCACCCACCACTTTACAAACCAGAAATAGAAAGGAACTTCCTTATTCTGATAAAAGGAATCTCAAACATAAAACAAAAACACTGTCAGCATCATACTTAAGGGTGAAGGACTGCTTTCTTCCTAAGAAACAACTCAAGAATACCTATTTTTACTACTTCTGCTCAAAGTTGTATTGGAGATTCTCTCCATGGACAACAGGCAAACAAAATAAATAAAAAGGCATTCAAATTAAGAAAGAAACAACACTAGTTTATTTTGTAGATAACATGACCCTGCATATAGAAAAGCCTAAGAAACATACACTCACACACTCAGAACCACTAAATCAATTCAGCAAAGCTGTTGGATAAAAAAATCAATATACAAAATCAAGACTGTTCTATACATTAACAATGAATAATCAAAAGTAAAATTAGAGGGGCTGGGGATTTAGCTCAGTGGTTAGAGTGCTTGCCAAGTAAGCCCAAGGCCCTGAGTTTGATCCCTGGCACTCTTTAAAAAAAAAAAAAATTAGGAAGGCAATTCCCCCCACAGAAGCACCAATAAGAACTCTCTCTATATATTTTTTGGTGCTGGGAAATTGAACTCAGGGCCTTGTGCTTGCTAGGCAAGTGCTCTACCACTGAGCTAAATCCCCAACCCCAAGAACAAAATATTGAGAAATAAATTTAACAACAGGGGGCAAACTTTATGCACTAAAAACTATAACACATTGTCAAAAGAAATTGAAGATCTAAATAAATGAAAGAAATCCTGTGTTCACTGATTGTAGGATTTAATATTATTAAAATGGCAATATTCTTTAAATGGATCTACAGATTCAACACAATCCCTATTGTAATCTCAGCTGCCTTTTTGGAGAAATTGACAAGTTGTCCCCATAGTTAATTTGGAAATGGAGATTATCAGAATAGCCAAAATAATCTTAAAAAAGAAGAATAAAGTTGGAGGACTCATTTCCTGAAGTGGCATAAGGATAGAAATATATATCAATGAAAGATAATAATTCATAAATATTTATGCTCAATTTCTTGACAATTAACAGAGAAAGAACAGTCTTTTCAATAAATAATGTTGACACAACTAGGTAACTACATTTACAAGAAAAAAGGAAGACCCCTTCCTCACACCACAGCAAGCATAGATTTCAATATAAGATCTAGCTACAAAATTCTTAGAAGGAAAACATAAAGCAAATATTTTTGATCTAGTATCAGGCAATGATTTCTCAGACGTGATACTAGAAACACAAGCAACAAAAGAAAAAGAAAATCGAAAACTTTAGTGCATCAAAGGACACTATCAAGAAAGTAAATAAATAGGGATGGTGGTGCATGCCTATAATCTCAGCATTCAGGCAGCTGAGACAGGGAACTCTCGAGTTCAAGGCCAGCCTTGGCTACACAGCAAGTTCTAGGCCAGCCTGGACTATACATTAAGACCCCATCTCAAAAATGAGAGAGGGAGAGAGTAGGAGATGGAGAAAAGGGAGAGAGAAGTTACACAATGTAATAACATAATTATATCATATAGGTGATACAGTAGTAGTCACTTATCTACAGTTTTCTGATTTCACTTACCTGCAGTCAAGCACAGTCCAAAAATACTAAATGAAAAATTCGAGAAATAAATACTTCATAAATTTGAACTTGCATGCCAATCTGAGTAACACGATGAAATCCTGCAGTGTCTCATGCCATCTCACCTGGGATGGGAATCACCCCTCTGTTCAGCACACCCGTATTGTATGTGTTGCCTGCTAACAGTCACTTTGTAGCTATCGCAGACATCGGATTGACTACTGCAGTATTGCTGCTGTGTTTGTGCTCAGGTAACCCCTACTTTACTTCCTAATGGCCCCAAAGTGCAAGAGGGGTGAGACTGGAAAGTATCATCTGACATCATCACAAGAGGGGCGAGTACAGCACAATAAAATATTTGAAAGACAGAGACCATGTTCACATAACTTTCATTACAGTAGATTGTTATAATCATTCTTTTTCATTAGTTATTGTTGCTAATCTCTTACTGTGACTAATTTTTACATTAAACTTTATTACTGCTATGCATGCATAGGAAATATCATGGTATATACAGAGTTCAGTGGTACTGGAGGTTTACAGTATTCAGGGAGGGTCTCAAAAGGTATCTGAAGAGGATAAGACTACTGTATCCTGTATCCAGAATACACAGAGAACACATACCACTCAACAATAAATAATAAACAGTCCAACTTACAAATGAGTAAAAGGTTTGAATATACATTTCTCTAAAGAAGTTAGATGAATGGCCAATAAGTATATGAAAGATACTTAAAATAGATACAGCAATTCCACGACTGGGCCTACATCTCAGTGAAATTAGTATGTCAGAGAGATGTCTGTACTCCTATTTCCTAGCAACATTATTCACAACAGCCAAGATATGGAATCAACCTAAGTGTCTCTCAGTGAATGAATAAATAAAAATAAAAAATGGAGTATATGTATACAATGAAATACTATTCAGCCTTAAAAAGAAGAAATTCTGTCATTTGTGACAACAAAAATGAACCTTGAGGATGTTACATTAAATAGCATGTTTTTACTTATATGTAGAATCTAAAAAAAC
The DNA here is from genome assembly GCA_004026905.1 of Hystrix cristata. NCBI lineage: Eukaryota > Metazoa > Chordata > Mammalia > Rodentia > Hystricidae > Hystrix > Hystrix cristata. Next base: position 70,158 of record PVJO010004430.1, on the reverse strand, counting down.
TGAATTCATAAAAGTAGAGAGCGGAATGGTGACTACTAGTGGCTAGGAGTGGATGGAGATTGGAGAGATGATGATGGTCAAAGAATACAAAATTTGTTAGGGGCAATAAATTCAGGACATCCACTGAACAAAATGGACTATAATTAATGATAATGTACTGTATACTTGTGTTTGTGTGTGTGTGTGTGTGTGTGGTCCTGGGATTGAATGCACAGGCACTCTACCACTGAGCTACATCCCTAGTCCTTTTAATTTTTTTATTTTAAGACAGGTTCTCACTAAGTTGCCCAGAGTAGCTTCAAACTTGCAATTTTTCTGCCGTAGCCTCCTGAGTAGCTGGGATACAGTTGTGCGCCACTGTACCTGGCCAATGTTTTGTACCCTTAAAGATTGTTCAGAGAGCTCTGAAGTGTTTTCAGCATAAAAATGATAAGTATGTGAGGGAATACCTAGGTTTGTTAGCTAAATGTAATAATTCCACAATGGTTATTGTATACATATTCATGTTATCACGTACATATTCACATGTACATGTTGTACATGACATATAAAATTTTTGTCAATTAAAAGTAAACTAATTTAAAATTAGTTTATTTAAAATTAACTTAAAAAAGAAAAGATGTTATATATCACCAATCATTAGGCAGATGCAAATTAAAAAATGAGTTACAACTTCATATCTAATAGGATGACTAATACAAAAAAGACAACAAATGTTGATGAGGATATGGAGAAAACGGAATCCTTATTAATTACCAGTAGAAATGTAACATAATGAAGCATTCTGGAAAAGTTTAGCAGTTCTTCAAAAATCTTAAAGACAGGGTTCCCATATGACCCAACAATTCTACTTTTAGGTACACAACAATGAGAAATGAAAATATGTTCCCACAAAAGCTTCTAAGTAAATGCCCATAGCATTACTCGTAATAACGAAACAACAGAAGCAAATTGAAATGCCTATCAACTGATGAACAGATGTATGTGTGTATACAATGGAATATTACTTAGCCCCCAGAGGGAATGAAATAGTGATTCCTACTGGTAGATGGATGAGCTATGGAAACATTATGCTAAGCTAAAGAAACCAGTCACAAAAGATCACAAGATGCTCTGACATGATTCTATTTCTAAAAAATGGACAAAACAGGCAAATTCACAAGGACAGAAAGAATATTAGTAGTTGCTAGAAGGCCGGGGAGATAGGAATGGGGGTGACTAACTGGTTTCTTTCCTGGGCGATAAAAAAAAATCGTAATATACAGATAAAAGGCAGAAGATAACAGATTTTTTAAAAATTGAGTATTAAACATCACTAAGAAAATGCTAGTATAAATTGACCATGGAGGCCCATGCCTGCAATCCCAGCACTGTGGGAAGCTGAGGCAAGAGGATAGCAAGTTCCTGTCCAGCCTGGGCAACTTAATGAGACCTTGTCTCAAAATAAAAAATAAAAAAAAGGCTGGGGTTCTAACTCTGTAGAAAGGCCCTGGGTTCATTTCCCAGTAACACATTAAAGAAATGCTAGTCATAAATTAGTTAAGGCCCAAGTAAAATGCCATACCTTGCCACACTGCTTGTAGGAAATTCCCTTTTGATTACAATACTCATAGATGAGGGCTGCACCTTGTACACATAATTTAGCTTTCAGAGATTCAGGTTTATAATAAATTCCACTATGAATGACACCGCTGTTATGTCCAGTCTGATGAACAGCTACAGAACAAGAGAAACAGGGTAAGAGAAACTACATGACTCGTACAAAACCCAAGAGGTGAGAGAACAACTACAGTTGGAGCTACGAGAGCCTGACTGAATTTACTTGGGTTGCTGGGAATGTCCACTGCAGCTTTCTGCGCATCCATGTCACATCACTCCCGCCCATCTCTGATCGCAACTGCAACTCTGGTTTATAAATTCGCTTCTCTTCACCCAGCAAACGACTTCAAGGGCCCACTAGGATCTCTGCCCCTGGGCCCTCTTCTATCTTTTGGCATTAAGTTTCAGCATTGCTAGGGACAATTCCCAACCATGAGCTGACGGATACCTGAGCCCAATCCTGGGAAACACTGTGTTGCTCCTCAGAGGTCCCAGTGGAATCAAGCTCCCGGCACCCACCCTGATAATATATCCTCGTGTTTCTGCCTTCCCTCTCCTACTCTCCCATCCACTCACTCCCTCCTGCCTCCTCAGATCACCTGTAGATAAATCGCCTACACCCAAGACCTTTCCCAGCTCTGCTTCCAGAACCGAAAATTAGACACTAACATCAAGGTTTTGCATGACTGATCAGAACTGACAAGATGAGCAGGTGCCCAGGCAAACCGGGAGAGCAACGCCAACAACATACATACCTAAATCTTTCTCCTTTTCCAGAACACCAACTGAAAGTGCAGGATGTCGCAGGATGAGCGCTCTGGCAGAGGCAAGCCCCACAATTCCACCGCCGACGACAACTATGTCAAATGAGCTTTAAGAGAAAGTGACCTTTAAAGGGATGCATGTTTATAGTAGATCTCACCAAACTTCACATGTATAATTTTCATTACTGGTGGACAACTATTAATTTGTAATAATTAAAATCAAGTATGTACTGGGCTTCGTGCTATTTGGCTTCACACTCAGAAACAAACCTTTAAAAGCTACACGCACTGCTGCTGAGTAGGTTAATCAGCAACAGCCTAGTGGCAGGGATGACGGCTGGTAGGTCAGGCTGCCCTCTGTTTCTACCGCACCCTGCCAGGCCACTTACATCACCGATTACTTTGTGTTAAGCATCACACTTTAAAACTATTGGTTTAAACTATCCTTTTAAAATTCAAAAGTAGTATTCTTTTGGGGGGGGCAGTGCTGCGGCTCAAACTCAGGGCCTTGAATTTGCTAGGCAAGCGCTCTACCACTGAGCTAGATCCCCAACCCCAAATGCCGTATTCTTGAGGACAGGCTAACACTATAAGCCTTTGATACCTTAGTGTGTCAGAGTTTATACATCTCTTCCTGTTGAGACGCAAACAGCAGTGAGATCATCAAACCTTGGGGAAATGATTGGTCCAGAATGCGCTCAAACCTACAATCTTGGCCATGAGAAACACTGATTGTACAACTATTTTTAAAATTATAAATGATGTATATAACTTATCTAATTCTGCAATAAGCAGCCTAAAAGATTACCTTTAGCATTGACCTCCTGATACAACAAATTTACATGCTGAAAATCTGTCTTATAGGGACAGAAGAGTGAGGAAGTATCAGATTAGACTCTTCGGGGGCTGGGGATTTAGCTCAGTGGTTAGAGTGCTTGCTTTCCAAGCACAAGGCCCTGAGTTCGATCCCCGGCACGACTCTTCCTTTGAAAAGTGATCAAGTTTAACTTTCAGAGTCCTTAGAAGTACATTAATTTAACTGCAAGTGTTACCATGTCTGTAGTTACGTTTGGCACCAGAAACAGCTCCCAGCTAGAGACTAATAATACGAGTTGGAGAAAACAAATCTTGCTTCTAAATTAATTTGGTGGTCAGGTGTAGGAAGTTCCCTCCTTTAGTGCAAACCTCATTGCTTGGACAGGGACAGCCTTCTGGTGGTAGACAACAGATGCTTCTACCTTCAGCATCTTTTTTTTTTTTTTAGTGGTAATTTTAGGTATACATAATGATAACATTCATCACAGGGAATTTGTACCTGTACATGATATATCTTGCGGCTTTTTTTCCCATTTCCCTCCCCTCCCCTCTATTCAATCTCTCTTCCTCTCTCTCTATATGTACACACACACACACACACACACACACACACACACTCTCTCTCCCTCTCACTGAGAATCACTACTTCGATAGCACCTTCTACTCAAGAAATTTTACCTGGCTCTTGTCTTTGCAGATTATAACCATTCATAAACTATTTTTAAGCATAAAACTAACATACTGAGTATGCTTTTGCAACCACATCTTTACTCCTTCTTAAATGTGAAGAATCCCTGTCCTATGAAGTGACGTGAAATCCTTGACATACCCTCCACAAACTAAAGCACAAGCCTCCAAACATCCACTGTAGAAGAAAGTGCCCAGAACAACAATCACAGACAAATACTGAGGACATTTGCAGGCTGAAGGGGACATCTCCATCTCTCTCCACAATTCACCCTACTCTCAAGCCTACACCAACGAACAGCTTAACAGGTAACTTTTTAAAGATTTTTTTTTAATTATGAAAAAGTTCACACCTACACAGAAGTGTACAGAACAGTATGACAAACTCCTGCACACACATCATCTAACTTCAATAATCAACTCATGACAAATCTTGCTTCTTCTATACACCACCTATTTCATCCACTCTTGTACTATATTTTGATGCAAATTAAACATCATTTATTTCATCTGAATTTCAATGTGATTTCTAAAAGCCTCTAAAAACACACTCAACCATTATTACTGTCACTAAATAAAATTAACAATAAATTTTATACCATTAAATATTCAGTATAAAATTTTTAGAAGAAAATGGGATAAAATCTTCATGGCATAGCACTGACACCCAAAGTATGATCTAAGACGAAAGGGGAAAAAAATTGATAAATTGGACTTCAACACAATCAACAGACTGGGAGAAAATACCTGCAACTATATATCTAACCAAAGGCTCTACAATATGTAAAGAACTCTCAAAACAAACAGGCCAAGGTAACTACAAGGGGTGGTCAAGAGCTATGGTGAATGTTTAAATTTTAAAAAAAGAACTTATTACTGTACAAACACATTGCCAAGAAGGGTTGGATAAGTGTGTTTGAGGTGAGTGGGAGTATTTGGAGGAGGATTAAAAGCAATGTGTCTTTTGCTGTAATAAACTTTTTAAAAGCTTTCGCCATGTATTTTGATCACATGATCATTAGAAAATGGGCAAAAGATATGAACAAATAGTTCATCGGGGATAAATATACAAATGAAAAATAAGTACACCGAAATATGATCAATGCCATTGGTCACTGCATTGTTCAAACACTATCGTATTAAGGAAATGCAAATCAAAACTGCAATGAGATATCACTACACCTCTATCACAATGGCTAAAACAAAAAGTGTTAACACCATACACTAGCAAGAATGAGGAGAAACTGGATCACTTAGACACTGCTAGTAGAAATGTAAAATAGTACAACCACTCTGTTTTTGTTTTTTTCTGGTGCTGGGGATCAAACTCGGGTCCTTGTGCTTGCAAGGCAAGCACTTTAACCACTGAGCTAAATCCCCAGCCCCAACTCTGGAAAGTGAGTTTCTTAAAGAAAACTAAACATGCACTTAGTACATGACTCAGCAAGTACATCCTTGGGTATCTACCCCAGAGAAATGAAAACCTGTGTTCATACTAAAATCTGTACATAGATGTTCAGAGGAGCTTTCTTCCTAATACCTAAAAATTGGAAACTTCCCATCAGATGTCCTTCAACTGATGGAAGGTTAAACAAATTGTGATGTGCCCATACTATACAATGCTGCTCAACAATGAAAAAAATAATTCCACTAAAAATATTGCCAATGCCTTGGATGGATCTCAGGACATTATATGAAAAAAAAATCAATCTTAATAAAAACTCGCACATTGTATTTCACTTATATAACATTCTCAAAATGACAAAATTATAGTAATGGAGAAAGGATTAGTGGTTACCAAGGTTAGGAAGGGTGGAGAGGCAGGGTGTGATTATACAGGGGTAGGTAACAGGGTTATCTGTGTCAAGGTGACATTTCTATATCTTAATTGAGAGGGTGGTTACAAAAAGTAACACATTATTAAACTGAATAGAACCATACACATAAATGAGTGTATGTAAAACTGATGAAATCTTAACAAGGTCTGTAGATTGTACCGAGAGCAATTTTCTGGTTTTGATACTATTTTGATTCTGCTATCCTTCGTATGAATGGGGTGAAGGGCACATAAAACTACTCTTTTTTCAACTTCCTATGGATTTGTAATTACTTGAAAATGAACATAATAAATAAAACTTTCCCTAGCCCTACTTATTTCCCTTAAGAAAAGCTTTCCGAAAAAATTATCTACATACTGCACAAGGAATCATAAACATTAGTACTTTCTAATTCACTAGCGCACAGTGCCATAGCCAACTTTTCAAACATCAATATTTAATCCTTTCCCTCATCTCAAAACCCTTTAAATAGCTTTTCATGGCTCTCAGAATAAAATTCAATGTGTGGTTAAAATTTAAACCCTGTGTTCTACACCTTCAGTCCTCACTAAGTTCCAGTTACATTCACATTGTCCACGTTCTAGTCCTCAAAATAACCAAAAGCTTTCCAGCCTTACAGTCTTCACCTAAACCGTCTCCTCCACAGAAAGGAAAGACAGCGGTTTTGCATGTGACCTCCAACTTGAATTTGTTTTTTGGCAAATGTCTCACTATCCAGTCCAAGCTGGCCTTGAGCTCACTATGTAGCCCAGGCTGGCCTCAAACTCGCGTTAAACCTCTTGCCTCGGCCTTCCGTGTGCTGGGATTACAGGTGTGCGCCACCACGCCTGAGGTAGGACTCTGAATTTTGCAAGCTTTGGTAGGTAACAGAGCTGCTTCTCCCTTGGGCAACTCTATGCAACAGTGTGCCAGGAACTGCTCGGTATAAACCCAGTTCCAGATCTTCCGAGCAACACCACGGATGCCAGCTAATACACAACATATTTGCTAGAGTGCGCTGCCCGTTTTTTCCTCAAAACAGCCACCTACGGTAGAGTCAAGAGCTATTCACTACTGAGCCTTGAAGGAGGCTGAGTAACCGCCCACAGCTGAACAGTACTTGGAGGCGTGAATTCTGAGCCAGAGCCGCCCCTGACCTCTACACAACACTGCTTTTTCCTCTGGCCCATAAGTGCTCGCGTGAACTCCGCGGGGCGGTAGCTCGGGATGCCGACCTTCCTGCACGCCCGGAGTGGAGGCAGGTCCCGCACGAGGCACCGCGGGAGAAGCAGCAGCGCAGGCGGCGGGGTCGCGTCAGCGGCCACTCACCTGGTGCTGCCGCTGCGGACGCTCCCGCACAGCGGCCAGGACCTCCCGGGCGCCGGCCCTCCCGCCCGGGGGAAGCCCCCGGGGAACCCCCCGCGGGCCCGTCCGCAGGCACCACCCAAGAAACGCAGCGCGGGGACCATCGCCTGCACCCCCTCCCGTTCTCTGTCCCCAGTGACGGCCACTTGAACCCGACGCGCGTCCCGCTGCTCTATAGCCCCGCCCCCACGCGCGGACCAATGAAGAGCGCGCTTTCGCCCCACGTGGGAACGGCGGTGGTGACCAATGGGCGCGCGCGGCGGAGGGCGAAGGGCAGGCGGGCGCGTCGTCGACGCAGGGACGTACGCACGCTCGCTCCCAGCGACGCCGTGAGTAGAGCGGATTAGGCCCCGCTCGGGGCGGGACTAGGCTGGTGGTGGGGACGCTCTACCCTTTCCCATCTCCTCGGAGGAGGCTGGGCTGACGGAAAAATCTGGCGCGGTTTAGACGTTCACCGCCGTAGGGACTGAGGCCGCGGAGAAAGTCTGGGCTTGTTGCACGGGAAACGCTCTCTCGGGCGGGCCTGCGGCCTCCCCGGCCGCGCCACGCGGGGCCCAGTGGCGGCCCCTCCCGGGTGGTGCAATTCGTTGAGTTGTCTTGTAAATCCCGAGCGCCTACTGTTCTGGACCGGTCCCTGGGTCCTGGCTGAACAGACAACGCAGCCTCTGCCGTCGTTTAGCAATCTGGGATAGAGTTGTAAATACGCTGTCCGGGGTCGGAACAGCGCCCCAGCCTGTGCAGGCCCCTTCGTCGCTGATTGCTTACCTGTCAAGCGAGGGCGGGGGGTTATCTCTGAAGGACCTTCTAACTCTGTAAGGTTGTACAACTCTTTGTCGCCGCGCCAGTGTAATATTCAGGGTCAGGACAGCTGAATGGAACTAAATTAGAATGATAAAACTTTACTGTTGGACGAACTTTACTTGTCTCTTTGAATCGTGGTTGTAGTTGTTTGTCGTCTCTGCCTTACACCCTCTGTGAACTAGCGCCATTACGGAGGGTAGCGCCCATTAGATATTGATCACAATGAAGTGTTAGGGGAAATGACAATTCTTACTATGTTTCGGTGTTTTTACCGCAAGGACAGTAGTATGTATTCTTGATTTATCTTTTATTGTGTTCCATCACAATGAAAAAAAAATGTGTACCCCCCCACTGGAGATTGAACCCAGGGCCTTCGCACTGAGCTATACATCCCAGCCTTTATTTTGCTACTTGTTTTTTTTTTTTTTAAACAGTGTCTTGCTAAATTGCCTCAGCTAGACTCAAACTTGAAATCCTCCTGCCTCAGGCTCCCAGAGTGCTGGGATCGCAGGTGTGTGATACCATGCCTGGCTAAAAATGGTTATTTTAAAAATTCAACTTTTTATGTTGACATAACTGTAGATTCTCATGCAGTTGTAAGAAGTAATAGAGTTTCTACGTACTCTTTGTCCATCTCCCCCAGTGATAACATCTTGTAAAACCGTAGTACAGTATCATAACCAGGCAATTGACATTGGCCACAGACTTACTCAGGTTTCTGAGTTTTATATTGCTGTGTTTGCATTTAGTTCTGTAAATTATCATAAAGAGTCTTGTATCCACCATCACCAAGATACAGAACAGTTCCATCTAGATGCCCTTTCATAGCCACAACTTCCCCTTGAGCCCTTCCACCAATCTTCCTTTCTAAATTTTGTCATTTCAATGTTATATAATTACACAGTATGTAACTCTTAACTATTGTTTTTTTGCTTTTAGTGTAATCCCTTTCAACTCATCCAAATGGTTACGTACTGATAGTTCATTCCTTTTTATTTGAGTGGCATTCCATAATTATAAATATACAACAGTGTGTCTAACAATCCATTCATTAAGAGACATCCAAGTTGTTTCAGCTTTTAGATGTTGTAAATAAAGCTCTTTTGCACATTAGTGTACATATTTTTGTCTGAACTTGTTTTTCTTTCTCTCAGTGCTCAAGAGTCCAATTACTGGGTCATCTGGTAAGCTCGTGTTTAATTTTGAAAAAAACTGCCAAACTGTTTTCCAGACTGGCTGAATTATTTTGCATACCTACCAGCAATGTTTGATCTGGTTTCTCCTCATTGGCACCAGCATTAGGTGCTGGTGACGAAATGGTTCATTTCAACCATTTTGATAGGCATGTCATAAAGTTTTGTTTTTTTAGTTTGCATGAGATACAGTTGATTTGATAGTAGGTTGAATATAAAATTACGTACTCTCAGGGTCTGTGATCAGAGTTTTGTGGGCCAGCTGGGTCCCTAGTAATTTTTTTTTAATTGCAATGTGATTTTGAGCATGTATTTCTTAGTTTAGCAAAGGTAAAAAAACTCATTACACAGGCTCTTTTTGTCAAATTTTCTCCCATTGCCCCTCCCACTGTGAGGTTTGTTTCAATCAAGTAATTTAAACCAATAGTCCGTCTTGCATTCATATGTCAGGTGATGTCTGTGGGAAAAGGCTTCTGTATTCCTGACACGACTTTCCTCATTTGAGAACTCAGGTTCACCTTCTTGCATGGTAGGCCAGAACCTAGGAGGAGTTAGTTCAGTGACCCCATTGGATGGCCTAAGAATGGCTTTTTCCGAGCTTTGCTTTCAATCCCTAATGAATTGCTCTGTTGATCTATTTCACTTGAGTAAATTTACATACCTGAAGGATAAAATGTAGAATCCACAGTGAGTGATTTATGGCCGGATAGGGTTGTAATTAGGGAAAAACCTCCCTCATTCTGATGCCCCCCCCTTCTCTCTCCAAACTATTTCAAGAATGAGTTCAGTCTTTGACCGCCGACTTAGGCATCACTTTGAATATCCCACTGAATAATTGCATTTAATATATAACTTTCATAACCTACTCAGATGACTCTCTGTATATGGATATCCTATTTTGAATAACACATTAGAGGCCTTATCTAAGTCACGAACATAATGGCAACCTTAAAAAACACTGTTAAAAACTTACATCTCTAAACCAAGTTCTAATAGTAAGAAGTTTGGCAGGTTTTTTCTTCCATAATTTGAATTCTTGGATTATTTATGGCACCAGTAATTTAGCAATGGTTATTTTTAAATTTGTATGTAATTACTTTCTCCTTTATTAGAGCCAAATCCACTAGGTTACCACTAGGGGTCTCCTCTTTCCCTGTGGAAAGCATTCTCAGGGGTAGGGGCTTATATTTCCCAAATCTCAGCAAAGTTGCAGTTGACAATGTAAAAACCTGCTGTTTTTATCCTTTATTGCCAAATCTAAATTTAATTTGAATATTTTATTTTAAATATAATATCTAGTTGTTTTACAGATGATGGCTAGGCTAAATTTGGCTTTCCCCTTAAACTAAATTATAAAATGGGCCCAAATGAGACAAGTGAAAGTATTCAATTTTCAAGACAGTGCTATTTCAACTGCTTAATAACCTTTTCTCTGGTTTAACTTTTGTTCATGGAAATGTGCCAACCATTGAAGATTATTAATCAGCACTTATTTATTAAACTTTTGCATTATACTGAGAAAAATGGAAACGAGTAAGATTTGATTTTTGCTCTTCCTTTTGCTCCAAGTACTTTTTTCCTTCCTCATTTAGAACTCTTAAGTAATATTTTAAGACATCGCAAAAGATAACCTCTGATGTGAAGCCTCACTCCCTGTTCTAGGCTCTGATGGCACGTGTTCACACCTCTAAAAAGATGTCACATTGGATAGTGTTCATTTGTTTGTATGTCACCTGCCTTCTTCATTAAACTGTACATTTTACAAGGACAGGAACCTGGCCTTTATCACCATCTCTTTCTCTTCTCTTGTTTTATCATCCCATTGTTTCTTTTGCACTAATGATAGCAGATATTCAATAAACATTTACTAAGTGAATGAATGAGTAGATGGAGATGGCTTCTGAGTGAGTTTTGAGGTTGGGTAAGATTTCCACAGACAAGATTGGGGGAGGGGTAGATAGCCGGAACCTCCTGAAGAACCCAGGAAAATCCCAGATTTGCAAAGGAGGTTGGCAACCAATGGAGTTACTCAGGTGGGTAAGGTGGAGAGAGCTTCAGCAGAAAGCTGAAAAGGGCTGAGACCAAGAGAGGAGGCATGGGGCAGAAGTTTGTGGTAATAAAAGCAGTGGTGATGGAGAGGGGGTGAGGGGATGGGAATATGGCTTGGTGTCGAAGTATTTACGTAGCACATCCAAGGCCCTGGGTTCCATCCCCAGCACCGGGGATAGGAGAGAGGAGGGAGAGAATAAAGAGAACAGTAGGGGAAAGAAGGAAGAGATAAAGGACAGTGGGTGATTCCCAGATTCTTTGCTTGGCTCCATCTCTCACTGTTCCCCTACCTCGTCATCCTCAGTCACTTCCTCAGTTCTTAAGTGGTTCCCTCTCAGGCATCTTTCTAGTCATCTTCTTTCTCTTGAGTTCTAGAACCAACCAGTGATTGAGGAAAGGACTCTGGACTATATGAGAGAGAAGTGGCTTCAAGTTTCAGCACCATCACCAATTAGCTATGAAACATTGAGCAAGTCCCTTTAAATACATGCATTTATTAATGCCTCACTTTGTTCCAGAAAGGATTTAGGGTGTCAGCAAGTTAATATCAGGGCTTCGGTTTCCTCATCTCTAAATGAGAAGCTTACTCTAGGTGATCTGAGTTCCTTCCAACTCCAACACTTTGATTCTTTTGGTTTTTTTTTTTTTTTTTTTTTTTTTTTTTTGTGGTGCCGGGGATCGAACTCAGGCCCTTGTGCTTGCAAGGCAAGCACTCTAATCACTGAGCTAAATCCCCAGCCCCAACACTTTGATTCTTGATTCTAATGGTTTGGTTTTTTTTTTTTGTCGTCTCCATTTAGGAGTCTTACCAGCACTTTATATTTAGAAACCAAAAAATTAAAAGAGAAACAAACAAAAAATTGAGCCAACACCCCTGTCCTACTGGTGTTGATTTGTCTGATATTGCCATCCTACCTGTGACCTAGCACCGAAACTTACCTTCAACTCCTCTAGCTTTCCTGACATCACACTTACTGATCCACGTGGAGCCTGACTCTGTAACGTCATCCCACCTTTCTCTGACTAGGCCCTTTCCTGTGGCCACATGTGGCTGAAGGCCCTTGTTGCCTTGCTGGCTGTTTCTGTCCCTTTCTGTTGACCCTCAGTCTTACTGTGCCACCCAGCCTGGCCTCAAATTCCTGGGCTCAGGCGATCTTCCTGCCATCGTGCTTGGCCTGACCCTCAGTCTTGATGCTGCTGTCTAAGTACATTTCCTGAAGCACAGCTGTGACAATGCCAGTGCTCTGTTCTAAAACCTGAGTGACTCCCAAGTGCCTTCAGAATATCGTCCAAATTCCTTGGCAGGACATGCAAGGACCTTGGCTGCATCTTCTCATGACTCCTGTCTGCTAACCAAACTAATGTACAATGTGCCTCAAATTTTCCTGCCTTGGCTAATAACCTAGCATAACTTTTCCTGGCATCTTCGCTGAAATCCTCCCTGTGCTTATTTTAACTCTTTTGAGGCTTTACCAGTGTGTCCTTTGTTTTTAACTACTTGGTAACTTGTCTTGGGCCACTCCATCCTGCATTAAATTGTCAGTTCCCAAAGATAGAGATGATGTTTCATTTATCTTTGTTTCCCTGCATGCGCTGGAGATATTTGAATTGAGATAAATCATGTTGAGAGTTAATCCAAAAACTACTTTCTTTGCTCATGCTTATAGGTTTTTGTTAGGATGACCCTCCCCAGATGCCAAAATGGCCGTCGCTGGTTAAGCCCCCTTCCCCCGTCTCTATGCCAGAATCTCCCGCGGAAACAATGGCCCCTCCCCCTGACTAGAGTCCCCAATTAGGTCCGTGGCGCCAATTTACCCAGGGGCGTTACCCACCACCCAATCACCCAGTGCAGAAAGGACCAATCCTAAATGCACACTTTCAAGCCTCCAACGTCACGAAGGGGGGGGGGCGGCTAAGGGATAAAAGGCCACTCTCACTCGAGTGACGGGGGGAGCTGTAACACCTTAATAAAGCTTTCTCCCACAGCGAGCGTCTTCAGCCTTTTCCCTTCCCCCTCCTGCCGCGTAAACCTAACAGTTTTCACAGCTGGAAACCATCTGAGCAAATCTTCTTTTATAAAGGAGAAAACCCAGGATCAGAGAGGTGCAGTTACTTGGCCAGACTTTCCCAGCTGCCCTTGCACGGTTCTTTGTTCTGCCCCAGTGAACCTATGAGCAGCATTATCATAAGTAGACGTTTATCATAAGTAGACCTTTCCATCTCCTCTGCCTTTCTGGATGTAAGCATCTCAGCACGTTGCTTCCTAGGTGATCGTAACATATCATTTTCACACTGGAAATAGATTGGGAGTGCAACTGGTTTGAGCAAATTTGTAGTTCACTGCCTGAACAGACACTAGGTGGCAACACTGCAACTCCAGCTGAGATTTGAACAATGGACTAATGCTGGACACTTAGTGGTTTCCCAGCCTTCTTTTTTGCAGGAAAAAGAGAAACAGAAGAGGCAAGAACTAGAGACAGGAGTGACTTGCTGAATAATTGTTGAGTGGCAAGTGAATCATCAGCTCTGCTGGCACAAAAGTGTTGAGTAAGATGCTGTACATACAGGACTCTAGTTGCCAGCTGGTGACCTAATGTGAGCACTGTTTTGTGTGTCCAGATCAAATGATGCTGTTTGGAAAAATTGCCCAGCAGTTGTGCAGCTTAAAGAAACTCCCGTGGTCATGTGATTCCAGATCCTTCTGGGGCTGGCTGAATGCAGTGTTTAATAAGTAAGTTACTCTGGCTAAAATAAAGATGAGCTAGATGATATCCAACGTAAACAGGATGATCTTAACTTTGTTTACAGACAAACCACACAGACACGGAAAAGAAGGACCAGAAGAACAGAAGACTGGTTGTCTGGGTTGCAGTTATCTTAGTGATTTTTCTTAGTAATTTGTCATTTTGATCCCTTTAGGTTTTTAAAAAGAAACATCATTTTGTGATCAGAAAAATTTAGTAACTTCAAAATATTTCACTCCATAGTTTCTTAAGGAATGTTGTTAGGGTTTTGAATACTATCAAGAAAACTCACCTTTTTTTTTTTTTTTTTTTTGTGCTGGGGATCGAATTTAGGACCTTGTGCTTGCCAGACAAGCACTCTAACCACTGAGCTAAATCCCCAGCCCCAAAACTCACATTTTTAGAAGTGAGAGCAGCATGCTTAGAAATACCATTTTAAAACTAATGTAACTAACTTCCTCATTGCTCAATATAGCATCATGATTGCTAATCAGAGAAAAAGGCATATGTAGACATTAATAAATATCATTTAAGGAGATAAATTTGAAAATGGCCCCCAAATTATTCCCTCTTTAATCTTTTATCATTAACAAAAAAGCTAGCTAAGTAGTCATTCCCTACTCAGTTACTAAGTGTGTCTGGTGCCTACCACTGTGCTACATATGAACCAGTGAAGACTGGTCTACCTGATAGACTCGTATAAAATAATATCCTTCAAAAGCTAGGCGTGGAGGTATGTTCCTGTAATCCACACTGTGAGAGGCCAAGGCAGGAGGGTCATAGCTAGCCTAGGCAATTTTAACAACCTAGCAAGACCCGGTCCCAACATTTTAAAAAAAGGGGTTGGGGATTTAGCTCAGTGGTAGAGTGATTGGGATCCTCAGCAAACCCTTCCCCCAAAAAGGGGGGTCTGGGGGTGTAGCTCAGTGCAAAGGCCCTGGGTTCAATCCCCAGTAGCACTGCAGATAATAATAAACCTCAGGACTGGGGGTGTTGCTCGGTGGTAGAGCATTTGCCTAGCTGTGTGAGGCCCTGGGTTTGAGCCCCATCACTGCAAAAATTTTTTTAAAAAGTATATATGGCTTGGCAGAGATTACCTGGAGACAAAAACCAAAAGTTAGCAGGTAGAACTGCAGTTGTTTGCCTTTTCATGGCTCTCACTGATACACTTATCTCCCGCCTCAGTCATTTGAAATGGAAGTTTGTTGCTGTTTTGTATTTATGGTGGTGAATAGTTACGAAGCCGGTGACTACAATAAAGGGAACTGCTGCTCTTCTCTTGCCAACAGAGTGGATTATGAACGCATCAGGGCTGTCGGCCCGGACAGGGCGGCGTCTGAGTGGCTGCTTCGTTGTGGGGCCTCAGTCCGTTACCATGGCCAGGAGAGGTGGCAGAAGGACTACAACCACCTCCCAACAGGCCCCCTGGACAAATATAAGATTCAAGCAATCGACGCGACAGATTCTTGTATCATGAACATTGGATTTGATCACATGGGTAACTACCCTATCATTTGCTTATAGGCAGTGTGGGTGATGTGCAGTGACCATTGTCTTGTAGTTATCTCGTGGTTATAGTTGTAGGTAGGTCCTTTTTGTCCGTTGCAGTATAATCAAGTTTGCTTTTTCCTGTGTTTGGTTATTTATTTTCAATGTAAATAGAGGTTACAGACACTTTTCTTTTCTTATTAATCTTGATTTTACATTCCTTTATTGACTTAAAATTCAAAGCTTTGTCAAACTATTTTTGTTAAGCTGCTGCCTTGGAGAAGCCCTCCATAATGTAAGATTAATTCAATCCACATAGCTTCTGCTTGTGTGGGCCTTTCTTTCCTCCAGTGCGTGTATCTGACTGCCCACAGGCCTTGTCTGGCACCACCTGTGCAGTGAGTACCTTGGCTGGTTATGGGGTGAGGAAGATTTTCACTCCCAAAGCCAGGACAGTCCTGGGCAAACCAGGACAGTCATCTTAATGCAAAGTGGATTCTTTTTTTTTTGCAGAAATGGGCTGCTCTTTATTTTTAATTGCAAAGCGGATTCTTAAACTATATTTTTTTCCGCCTCTAGAGGGCCTAGAACATGTTGAAAAAATAAGATTATGCAAGTGTCATTATATTGAAGATACATGTTTGCAGAGGCTTGGTCAACTTGAAAAATTACAGAAAAGCCTATTGGAAATGGAAATAATTTCCTGTGGGAATGTCACAGACAAGGGCATCCTTGCTTTGCGTCATTTAAGGTATGTGGTCAGAGCCAAAATGGAAACTGGGTAATGACAGGTGAATAATCCCAGTTTAAAACACTTGAGGGATGGTGTTCTTTTTCAGTTCTGAGAAACACACTTCAAGAACATGACCATACTTTCATTTATGATACTTCATAATGATCAACTTTAATACATTTAGGTTTTATTGTATTTTTAAGGCACATCTTCTAAAAAATGAAACCTACCTAAAGCAGCCAGCACACATGGTGCCTGGCACAATAAGTCCTCAATAAGTATTAGCTATTATGCTTCCTGTCCATCTTTTATTTTGTTTTGTTTTGTTCTGGGGATCGAACTCAGGCCCTTGAGCTTGCGAGGCAAGCACTCTGCTGTCCATCTTTTAAAGTCATTTCCCCCATGTTTTTGGTGGCCTGATAACATTTGGTATATACCAGTTAGCATTTAACATTGTAATTAAATTACTTTGGCGGGAAAAGTCCTCAAAACAGTCACCTTCCTGTCTCCAGAGCCTAGAATACTCCTGCCACTATAGTTTAGAAAGCACGTACCCATCAGTTTGAGAAAGCTGTCCCACATCCCTTTCTGCCACCAATAGACTACCATTCTTAGCTTGCCTGGAGCAAGTTACCCTATCCCAGATGCCAAGAGATAATACAGGTAAGGAATGCTTAATTCTAAAATTGCAGGATCGGGAGTCTTATCAGGATGATGAAGAAAGTGTGTTTGTTTAATCAAATCCCCGTTTTAGATACCCTGTCATTCGAATTCTAAATCTCTGTCAATGTAGTTCTGCTTTACTATGTAATGATCTCCCAGCCAGTAGCCTCAGTATCACAGGAAGTTTGAGATGTTTTAAATATCAGGCCCTAAAAATACTAGATTGTTCATCTCTTACATAGGTTGAAATTTAAAAGCTCCATCTTCTAATAGGAACCTGAGCATCTTTACCAATTTTTCCTTTTTTGGGTAAGATTCAAATTTCGTATTTTACATGTAATGGAGATCTGTGCTATTTTATATATATGTGTGTGTACACATATATACACACATGTAATTTAGAAAGAGTTAGCTAGAAATATTGATGTAATTAAGGGAAATTACAATTTTTAAAAGCTAGCTTAGTTCCTAGAATGAGTTTCATTAAAGTAGTATTCTAAGACTACTGTGGTAAAGTCCTTTTGAAGGTATAGGGTGATATAAATACATTCTTTAGGTAATTTTTCCTAAAAGTCAACAAATAGAATTTTGTTGTTTGTTTGTTTTCAATACTGAGGATTGAACCCAGGGCTTTTGCACTAAGCTGCATCCCTACCCTTTTTTGAGACCTTTTAGCGAGGTCTCGCTAAATTGCCCAGGCTGGCTTCAAACTTGCAGTCCTCCTGCCTCAGCCTTCCAGGTAGCTGAGCTGACAGGCTTGTACTACCTTGCCCAGCTGAGTTAATTTTTAAATCTGTAAAAGGCCAAATTGAAGTGACTTCTTCTTTCTCTGTTTGCAGGAATCTCAAGTATTTGTTGTTAAGTGATCTTCCTGGAGTAAAAGGAAATGAAAATCTTGTCCAAGTCTTTAAGACAACACTGCCTTCTCTGGAACTAAAATTACACTTGAAGTAAAATAATAACGTTTAATTTCAGTATGAAGGATCATTTGAAATTGTTGGGCCTAAAAGGTAACAAATATATGATCAACAATAGGATTGTAACAGTGTCATATCATGGCATTTTAGAAGTGGAGAAAATAATTTTCATATGTAGAAAATAAATGTTCAGGCATGACTCATTGAAGTTACTAAGTTGGAAGTGAGATATTATGTAACTAAATCATTTCAAGAAAAATGCAAACTAGGTGGTATTTTAATTTTAATGTATTCCTCATTTAATACAAATATATACTGTGATATTTCTGGATGTAGCTGTTAACTTAGAGTTTTCTACAATGACTTAACTGTGCAATGCAGGTATTCTTCATCATCACAATTTCCATTACATTGCAGTGTGACTTTAGAGTCACTGAAACATGTTATGTCAAATGCGCAATAATGAAACCACGGATGCTAAATCACAGATTATTATGCGAACTGGTCAGTGGTCATCCCAGCACGCATTTCCCACTGCTTTCTAGGTTTGCATGTGTGTCTCGGGATGCTGCATCCCTGTGTTCTTGGTGGTACATAAGCTTTCTCAGAATGAATAGTTGCTGATTAGTTTGTCTATTTTGTAAGCTTAGGTTCATGTTTTATTAAAATTGGACATGCTAAGTTGGAAGTGAGATATTGTCTATTTTGTAAGCTTAGGTTCATGTTTTATTAAAATTGGACATGCTAAGTTGGAAGTGAGATAGTGTCTATTTTGTAAGCTTAGGTTCATGTTTTATTAAAATTGGACATGCATACGTGGCTCAATTCAGATAGTTTGCTGAGTGCAGTAGAACAAAGGTAGCAATCATAAAGACCAGGCTACAAGTAGCTTTTTCTTCAATTAAAAAATTTGATTTAAAGCTGAGAATGGTGGCACAAGTCTCTAATTCCAGCACTTGGGAGTTTGAGGCAGGAGGATCACTGGGAGTTTGAGGCCAGCCTGGGCTACAAAGTGAGTTCAAGGCCAGCCTGAACTATGTAGTGAGACCTTGTCTCAAAACAACAACAACAACAAATAAATTTGCTTTATGTAAAATTCTAATGTATCTATTACAAGCCACTTATTCTTCCCTCGAATATCTTAGGTGCTACCTCCTATGAGTATAAATACAAGTATAAATACAAAACTCAATTTATGTCTAGAAAACAGTAATGAAGTATGACATAAACAGATAAAAACAAGTAGGTATTTTTACCTACTTGAAATAGCTCTAGGGGGTTGGGGATTTAGCTCAAGTGGTAGAGCACTTGCCTAGCAAGCACAAGGCCCTGAGTTCAATCTCCAGCACCCAAAAAGAAAAATAAAAAAAAAATAGCTCTGATTCTATCATTGTTGGCTATGTGGTGATTTACTGTGGATTTCTATATATTTGGGTTTAACATTAAACTATTAAAAATAAACTTTACTTGAAATTATTTTATAATAAACATTTTCTATGATACAGCTTTCAGGCAGAAAAATGAATTTTGGTGATATTTAGAACTAAGCCTATAGGGAAATATTAACCCATATTTCATGAGGCAAATGAAATGAACCGCCTTACGTAAATAACACATAATAGAAGTGATGTACTATTTACTTATATAATTACCATTGTCATTTAAAAATCAGAAAATAGTGCTGTATATAAAAAGTGAAGAATGGATGTAGAATGGTTTCATGTGATACAGTGGTGATTCCATGCTGAAGAAAAAAGCGACATGGTTAAATTGAGCACAAGCATAAATTTAACAGAATTAGAGGAAAATGAGCTGTTTTTCACACTTGTTTCATTACTGTGTGGTGAGGCAACTGATTCTTTACAATTTACTCTGGACCTGCTTTTCTATCCTGGATGGTTTTTTATAAAATTATTGGATGAATTAGGCAGTTACAGTCGTCTGCCTCCGTCAAATACATTTCCATCGACTAAGGGAAACAAGACAACAATTTTCTTCATGACAGCACTTGACCCATTCACTTACTGTTAACTTATCCACTAAATCCTGTCATCTGTTCAGTAACTTTGGCTCACCTTGCCATATTCTAAGGCTTCCTAATGGAGGTAGCTTCTTGCATAGACCTAATAGTGGGTAAAATAATAGTTCCAGTGTTTTCAATTCCTGTTATATATCCTTGATTTAAATGACATGGAAGGATATCCAACTTCTGGGACTAGTTTAAAATAACACAGGAAGATAGTGAAAGGGCAAAAGAAATGTGTTAAAGATACCATAAAACACAACTTTGAAAACCACAGCTGAGAACTGCTAGGAAACAGTGCCAGCATGTCAACCAGAAATGGTGCTGAGCAGTAAGAAAAGAGATGTGGGGCTTCATACAGTCCCGTGTGCAAGGGACAAGTATAAAAAAGGGAGCAGTAGACCAAATCAAAGCAAGTTATTTCAAACCTCACTGTACAAAACTGGGAATCCTCAAACTTATCATTTGTTCTTATTATGTTAGTTGTAAAGATAGCAAATACACACGTGTGTAGGTAAATATGCATGTACATATACATACATTCATTATAGTATAAAAAGGTATTTCAGGGAAAAGGTCAGTTAACAATCTCTCGACTCAAGTGAAAGTTTCCAACCAGTTCCTGTAAAACCCAGATCACCACACGCAGTTCTTCCTGTAGATCTGTCTAGATGCCTGAGGCAGAGCTAGAGAGAACGAAGTCCTAATTATTCTCAAGTCAACAGATTCAGTCTCTGTGAAGCCTGTAGGTCTTGTTCTACCCCTTGACCCATTTGGTCGGCTGCCAAGCTTCATGCCATCATTTGCAAGAGGAATTGAGTGAACAAGTGTAGACGGATTACAGTAAATGCTTCTTGCATGCAAAAATGACTAAGATGTATCATTTACTAAAGGTAAAAACAAAAATGTATATAAGAAATGCATAAATATCAAATGTTAAACATATTACAATGTCTTCTTATTGATAATCTCTATGATTTTAGATATGGTTAACAATTCAGATATTTCAAAAATGTTATAAAAAAATCAAGTGATAGAGCAAGCAGGAAGAGGAATTTTGAACACTTTGATTTCAAGAACTAAAACTGTCCTTCAAGGTGATGTTTAAACAACCTGAAAGGTAGGAGACGGGACTCAAGGCAACAGAGATCCAACGAAATACATCTGGGTACTCTGTGATTGAATTTTCACATATGGCATTGAGTACAACTGAAGCATAAACCTTTTTAACATCATTTAACTTTGCCAGACGTATGGACAGTAGATGGAGTTGATATTCTACCCACAGCTCAGCTGCTTCAATAAACAAAATTACAGGTGAAATTCCAAACAGGTCTTTCCTTTCTCTTCTGGACACCTGTCACCAAGCATGGAAGACCGGGTCTGGGATTTCCCTTCATGTCTTGCCAAGTGGCCTCCCAGTTACTTATGTTTTCAACACTGTAATTATTAGCTTTCAGTCAAATGGGTAAGTTTTATTTTCTTCAAATTATTGATCAATTCTCCCTTTATCATCAATCTCCTAATTCCTTAAATGTTTGGGAAATGGTAGTTAAATTTCTTGGTATTACAGTAGTACTTCTTATTATCCAAAGCTGGAAGGATGCTGCTGCCAGTTAGCTGAGGTAGGTATTGCAGCTGAAAAGACAAAACACAGAAATAGGTTCAAAACCTTGCCATGCACTTTTTTCATTATTCAGGATACATCACAAAAGAGGCAGTGAGATAACTTTTTCAGCACAGAAATATTTTTTCACAAAATCCAGAATCTGAAAGAGAACAGTGTTTCAACTTGGTCTCTGCTTTTCCTTTAAAAGGCTTATTTTATTTGAAAAAGCAAAAACATACACATTAAAGAGAAAATGAAAAAGAATGGAACATCTTCAGTGTTCACATTATTGGGAAAAGGTGTAGATTTACAGGAGTTGGGAGCTTGCTGGGCCTTAGAGATCATGTAGGCCATTACCCTGCCTTGCAGCAGAGAATGCTGATGTCCACAGGACTTAGGTAATTTGCTCATTTATTCCCTTAGTTTAAAAGGCAAAACTGGGTGGCGGGTATAGCTCAGTGGTAAAGCATTTGCCTTACAAGAATAAGACCCTGAGTTCAATCCCTAGTTGTGGGGCTGGGGACAAAACTGCTCCTCTAAGCATACAGAAAACATCTTAATTTATTGTCAATGTCAAATGATAGTAAAGAGAACACAACTGTATTTTTTTGTATTGTACTATATGGAGTTAAGTATCTGAAAAGAGGATAATTTTTAGTACTTTTAAGTCAAACAATTGAATCCTTCATGATTAAAAAGCACTAGCCTGGACAGTGATGTTCCCCTAGTCTTCCAAATAGAGCTGTTTCCTTCATCTCTTTGCTGTTGGACACAAAGTAACAGTGAGACAGGGATAATTCTGGGGTTTGGAAGGGAGTCTATTTCTGGCCAGTTTTGCTATCTAGGTCATATATGATAGCGAA
Source organism: Hystrix cristata (assembly GCA_004026905.1). Lineage (NCBI taxonomy): Eukaryota > Metazoa > Chordata > Mammalia > Rodentia > Hystricidae > Hystrix > Hystrix cristata. Next base: position 48,027 of record PVJO010004430.1, on the reverse strand, counting down.
TATAATAAAAACCTTCCTAATTTGGTAACTGTGGTCTACCTCAGGGCCCCGGAGTTCATGCAGTGCCTGTTTCTAATGAACTCTCCACCTGTCCCTCCTCCTCACCTCACACACACCACCCGACACCTTCAGAGTTCCAGGCCCAGAGGCTGCAAACACCAAGACTGAAGCAAGATAATTTAGTACTAAGGAACACGACATTCAGGCAGATTCAGAGGTGCTGCCCACAGACCAGCACAGCTTTTGCCTCTGACAAGAGAGTGTCGATAAGGCCAGGCTGCCCGGGTGCACTGTGGCACCCTGTTCTCTGGCTCACTGCGCACCCTGCTGCAACTGCCGCAAGCACGGTGGCTGAGTTTACCTTCCCAACCCCGACAATTAGATGCTCAGAAAGGAAAAGAGTTCCTGTTTGGATACACCTGGAATGTTAATACCGAAGGTAAACATGATGACAAACTGCTGCCTGGGACAGATCTGGCTTCATCTTCCTAAGTGCAAGAAGCCCGTTCAGCTGGCCTTGCTGATCTACCTGGCTGAGACCTGAGCTCACGCGTTACCAGAAACCCTGGCACCTGTGTGGCAGCAGGAAACCGCAGGGACTCCAGAGGATTTAGGAGTCAGGAGGAAGGCGCCTCTGATGTCCGTGGGGCTCTGGATGGAGATCATGGGCCCTGACCCCTAGTGCTGGAATGAGGGGGCTGGAGCTGCAGGCCACAATCACCACCCTCCAATCTGGATTCCAACTCTGTAACCGGTGGCAAGTGTGAAATCCTTTGAGACTGTAACCTTGGATGTTTCTGTCAAGCAGTGTACCATCTTTACCCCAGGCAGGTGCTTTTGGCTCTGTCTCAGGGTCTTCTTTGTCGGTTTGTCATGTTCTTTCGTCAGCCCCTTTACTTCGCGGATGCTGTCAAAATATGGATGCTGCAACAGCTGTTCGCATGTCAGTCTCTCGGCAGGGTCCATGTGCAGGCAGCCCTGAAAGAACAGAAAATTCCTTTTTCCATCTTCAAAAATGTGTTAACTTACTATTTTTTTCTTCTTCGAAAGACTAAATTCCAAAATTTTTCTTTCCTCATATTTTTATTTTTATTTTGGCCATGCTGAACATGGAACCCAGGACCTCAAGCTTGCTGGGCAAGCACTCTACCTTCAAGCTCCCCCCCAGGCCTTTTAATTATCTTTAAATCATTTCAATGGATACATAATAATAATATATAAATTTGGAGTACAAGGAGATAATTTAATACATGTATACAGCATATAGTGATCAAACCAGGATAAACATCTACCATTTGTTTAAGGAACCTTCTAACTCTTCTGGTTCTTTATAAAACATGTAGTAAGTTGTTATCAACTATAGTCACCTCTATTGTGCTACAGAACACTGGAATTTATTCCTCAAATCTAATTGTATTTCTTTTTTTCTGATACTAAGAGATTGAACCCAGGGACTCTCTGGGTTCATTGAACTATGTCCCCATTCCTTCTTTCTTTAGTCCTTATTTTTGGAAAAGTTCTTGCAAAACTGCCCCAAAAATATTTGAATTTGAGATCCTCCGCCTCAGCCTCTGTAAGTACTGAGGTTACATCTAATTCTATTTTGGTATCCTTTATCCTCCCTCTTTCCACCTTTCCCAAGCCTCTAGTAACCACTGTCTACCTGGCTACTTCTATGAAATCAGCTTTTTCAGCTTCCATATATATGCAGTACTTGTGAAAAACTAAACTCTTCAGTTGCAAACATGAAGGAAAAAGTAGTAAAACCACATAGTCATGAACTCAGTTCCTACACAGTCTTCCTAAAGGGGAGGCCAGACAATAAAATACTTTCCAGAAGCAGTAACAAAAAATGGGTCTCTCCATCCCGTTTGGGCCTTGAGGCAGCTGGTGCTCAGCCGTGGGGAGGAGGATATGATTTTGGAGTTTGCCTCAGTGGCCAACTTGGATAATCCATTTAGCCATCGCGGTCACTTTCTGGTACTGTACTTGGGCAAAACTAGCATTTTTATTTAAAAATAATATTCACATGTGGTACAAATAAAGTTCATATAGTATATACCAAAGTTTCTGCCATGCTAGGTCTTTCATTTTCCTTGTAGAGTCAGCTACTTTGAAGGGGGGGGTCTCTCTACAAAATATTCTATGCCTCACAAGCACATATGAGTAGATATATATATATATATATATATATATATATATATGGGAAGACATAAAACATATGCCCTTATGTGATATCATTCTCAACGACTGTCTTTGCATTAAGTAGGCCAAGAGGGTTCATACATAGATAGATAAATTTCAAAACTACATACCCCAAAGAACTGCCTCAATTTTTTCCTACCAGTATACATATATCAATAAAGGTATTATATAATTTTTGAAATGTGTGGGACATTGACTACAACTTGCAAGTATTTTAACTGGTACTGTACTGATTTTACATAACAGCTACATTTCTAAACATTTATATATAAATCAACTTTTAAAACCAAAATGTACTGCAAATGTGCTAGGGAGTTGGCTATTTAAAGGATTCTACACCTATGCATTTTTTTTTTTTTTTTTTTTTTTTGGTGCTGGGGATCGAACACCTATGCATTTTTTTGAAGCAATGGATCCTTTTAAAATAACCACTGCTTCCTTGAGATTTTTGGGGGTTTTTTAGGTGCTGGGAATCAAACTCAGGGCCTTGTGCTTGGAAGGCAAGCACTCTAATCACTGAGCTAAAACCTAGCCCCCATCACTGCCCCCTTGAAATTTCTATTTTGTATAAATTTAGATTTCAGATACAATGTTAAGTTCATTTAAAATAATACCTGCAGATATTTTCACTCTAATAGAATGTGGCCCAAAATATTTGTGCTTTTCAAAGGAGAAGAATTCGAAAAGGCGCACTTCATTTTAGGGATTGATGTAAGTAATTTAGAGTCCTGTGCTTCCTGATCTCCTGGAAGCCAGGATTTTACCTTTAAGAGTCCCAGGGCAGGATGCGAGATGTTTGGAAATTTTAACTCGAGTGGTTCCTGTTGAACAGAAAAGGAGTTTTTAGTTTACAGCATGTATTCAAATTAAGGTTACCTGAAATTACATTCCTCTTGGCTGAAACATCTTCCTGGCACCTCCTTGGCCTCCTCTACCCCACCCCCTGCACTGACAATAACCTCCCTCGGCCTGTGTCACAGCGAGCTCGGAAGGTGGGGAAGATTTTCTTCCTAACCACTCCCTTCAATGCCTGAAGAAGGGAGCAAATTATTAGTAATTACTAAATGAAAGAAGAAAGACAAAAAAATACCTGCTGTGCAGTTGTTACTTTGTTTCTGCCTCAATTTAAATAACTTATCTTTCCTGGGAATAATAAAAAGGGGTTTTGAGTTTTGCATTTATTGACATTTACATAAAAAGGAGCTTCAAATTAGGATTCTTTTCCCTACTCAGGTAAACAGATGCTTCTCGGATTTCTGCGCCTGCTGTTCCCAGCCACGTGTAAAGGGAGCAGCACTGGCCGAACGCCTCGGCCGCCTAAGGCTCTTGGCTCCGGTCACATGGGGGTAGCAGCAGGATGGGAGGAACGCTGCAGGATGCCAGGCAGACAAACAGGCCAGTTGAGGGGAGAGAGCTCTCACAGAGGGAGGGAAGCTAAGAATTAGGAGCAGCCAGCCAGGCGCAGCAGAAGGAACGGCCCGCAGCAGGCAGCCAGCTACGAAACTGCGGTGGTGCTGGCGGCTGCAGAGCACAGTGTGACTTAGACTGGGAACCAGACCCCGACGGCTCTTGATTGTGCGCTTCCTGATCTCTGACACGAGAGAAGATGCTCAGGTTTGGGGTTCCCCACATTCGACAGGAGGAAAAAGTATCCTAGAGCAAATCTGTATTAGGCCTTGAGAGGTGGTCTCCAGCCCCGCAGGGTAAGTAGTTGTCCGGCTCTTGCGGTGTGTTGAGTGTGACACCACGCGGACCGAAGCGCCGAGGCTGACGCGGGCTCTGACCCGGCGGCTGGGTGGCCGGGCCGCGCAGGGCGCATCCTGCCTGCTGAGCCAGTTTCCAGCCCTGCAGGCCGGCAGGCCGCCCCGCGAGGGTTACGAGGGTTACCACCGGCGCAGGGGCTGGGGCACAGATGTTCGCCCACACAGCCCCCCACGCTGAGTCTTCCTGTGTTTCTGTCAACAGGAAATCTGCTGCAGGACAACCTCAGGAATCCGTGGAAGCTTTCTACATCTGCGAAACCAGGGCTGTTTCTGAGGCTTCCCCAGTAGACCATCGAACAGGAAATGGCCAAGAGACATTTGGTGCAGAGCTGGGAATGTAAAGGTCACAAGGGGGCGCCAGGTGGGTCGCCTCCGTGTGCCAGTGTCGTTCCTGCCTCAGTCCCAGCGTGACCCACTTTTCCTAATGCTGTGGCTGTAGGAGGGAAGGCTGCGAGGACGTGCAGGTGTCTGCTGTGGGCGAGCCAGGAAGACCACAAGGGCAAGGGGTGAACGGAAGGGCCACGGGAGACTGAGCGAACTGAGTCGTAGCTTCAATTTGGAAGAACCGTCCTCAGTCACAGGAACTCTGCATCTTACAACCCTGAAATAGGCTCTGAAATGTTTTTTGTGTTTTGGGTGGTGTTTGGGATGAGACATCATGCATGCCAGCCATGATCTCTACCACTAAGCTACCTCCCCAGCTCTTAAGTTTCTGATTATAATAAAAGTTTATTAGAAGACATTCAAAAATACATTTTAAAAACTATAATGACTAAAAATAATACCCCAAAATCTCACTGCAAAGAGATACCCACTACTCATATTTTGGTATATATCCTTGCACTCATTTATTTAATAAATGTAAGAAGTTTTGCATGACTTCCCAGAAATTGCCATATTTTGTGTTTTTCTATGTAAATATTTGTAATTTTATTAAATATCTATTTCAGTTATGTCAAACCGTACATACTGTTTTATAACTTTTTCATTTGACAGTACGTTATGGACTTTTTCAGATAAATACAAATAGATCTAATTATTTTTCTTGGCTTTGTGATTTTTTTTGTTTTGTTTTGTTTTTTGGCGCTGGGGATCGAACTTGGGGCCTTGCACTTGCAAGGCAAGCACTCTAACCACTGAGCTAAATCCCCAGTCCTATGTGATATTTTTAATTACAGACGTACTATAACTTAATCTCCCACTGCTGGAACCCTAAAGGAAATGATCCCTGTTAAATGCTACATCCTTATGCTCTTGTCTAGTGGTTTTATTGGGATAAACCACTGGAAGTGGGTTAAGGGTATGAACATTTTAAAATTTTCAGTCCATTTAAAATGAATTTTACCCCTGTACTGGCCACAAAACAAGCATCAGAGTAAGGCTGGCCAGGTAAATTCACTGCAGTTTCCTCATGGTCTGGCGAGTGAGTGCCCAGAAGACTAGGGAATCAGGACAGTGCCGGAAGGAAAGAAACTTCCCGGGTGGGCCAGTGTCTGGGTGTGTGCACTGCGTCACCTGGGTTTAGCCGATGAATGATAAGGATGGGTGCAGCCAGGGCAGGCAGCTCCACATTCCTGTCTAACAGGCTGGCCACACTTACCAGCAGCCTCTAAATTAGCACTGAAGGCCAAGGAAGGACTTGCTGGCCAATTTGCTCCAATTTTCTTTCTCCCTCTTCCGTGAAACTTCCAGTGCAGATTAAGCCACAAGTTCAGTGAGTAACTACCACAACTCAGCTAGCTTGCTCCAGGAGCGCTCTCCAAAATGGCTCACTCACTCACCATATCTTCAGGGTCTGGAATATTCACGCCACTGAAGTACTGATTCATGGTAAATACTTGCTGGTGTCTAGGAATGAGATCCCCTTTGAACAAAAGGAAAGAGGGAGGTAAATGAGATTGGTCGGCAGACACTGATCTGTGGTTTCCCTCCACAGAAGCCGTCCGTCTGCCTACACTGAACCAAGTGCAGTTTTCTTTGTAAATGGGACGTGTTTAAGCAGCACAGCGGGCCTGAGCTCTACCACGGATAGCACACCGCTAGGCACAGAGCAGGCAGCACACTGCTAGGCACAGAGCGGGCAGCACACTGCTAGGCACAGAGCAGACAGCACACCGCTAGGTATAGAGCAGACAGCACACCGCTAGGCACAGAACGGGTGAGCTACAGAAATCGAAGGCTCCAGTTTCTTGCCCTACAGGGCTTACACATTATTCAAAGGGTCTAGATCAAACAATTCACACACAAATGAAATAATCCCTTTAAAAATAACAAAAGTACAACAGTGCAACAACTGCAAATCAAGATTGTATTAACTGAATCCTAACGAAGGGAGATAAAAATGTGTTGGCCTGGAGTTTGGGGTTTGGCTCAGTGGTAGAGAGCTTGCCTAGCAAGTGCAAGGCCCGAGTTCCAGCCCCAGGACCCACTCAAAAAAGCATTGGCCTCATACTGAGAAGAGGGCCAGTCCTAAAGCAAACACTCAATAAATATTTAAAAGAGGAAGGGAAGGAAGAGAAGGAGGGAGTCGAGAAGGAACAAATACAAATCATGGAAGATTTTCTAGCTAGAAGAAATACATTCCCAAATTGGAACCACCTTTTCTTGTCTCACCAATTAGCCATCAATTGGAAATACCATTCCATCTGTTCTGAAGCACTTATAACATGGAACCCCACAACAAAAGGAGCATTTCTATACTGCAGGGAATTGTGGGAAGCTCACTCCGCACACACTGCAGCCAGAAGAGCTAAAGTCTCCCTTGTGTGTAATTCTAGGGCTCGTAGACTTGAAGAGGTGCTTGCTTCAGAGACTATGAGGACACGCCCATGCCCTCCATCCAGAGCAGAGCGGACAGCAAAAGCCCCTCACTGGGGTTGTACATGTTGCCAAGGACTAAGCTGGAGTTCCCAGCACCAGGCATCAAAGTCTAATTCTACCAATTTTAGAACTTTACCTCTCACTTAAATTTAAAAAAAAAATTGCCCCATGTTGGATAAGCAGTCAAGATATCATCCCTAATACCTTGCCCGAGACGTCAGCGAGCTACATTCCTAATAAGTGCAATCCTGGAGCCCTAACAACCTTCTTCCATCACATCTAAAGGAGTGACGCCTGATCTCCCTGGAGGGGTAAAGGGGTGTCCTGATCTCCCTGGAGGAAACAGTCAAGGGAAGCTGGGTGCTCCTGAAAAGGCTACGAAGTGCCAGCCTTGTGCAGAGGACAAGCAGAAATATGAGGCACAATATCATGGTCAGGCAGCACACGGTACCGTTGGGAAGATGGACGCTGTGCCGCAGGTGCTACGGAAGTGTGAAGGAGGGCAAATCTGCTTTGAATCGGGATATTTAAGGAGGTAGAGGATACACTTCCTGCCTTTGAAAGGGCAATCTCACCTTCCATCTTTTCTCCTCCTCTGCCCTTACCATTCCCCTTCAGGGTAGAAGAAGGGAAGGTGGGAAAGCAGGAGGAGAGATGTCAGAAGAACCAGTCTCTCTTCCTGACATGTTCCAAAATCTGAAACTTTGACCAGCAATATAACACCACAAGTAGAAAGTTCTACACCTGACCTCATATGGCAGGTTGTAGTCAAAACGCAGAAATACTACAGATACTGTGCAAAATTACCTTCATGATGTGTGTACAAAGTATATATGAAACATAAAAGAATTTTATATCTACATTTGGGTCCCCTCCCTATTATGAATATGGAAGTATTCCAAAATCCATAAATTCTAAACTGCAACACGCTCCTGGTTCCAAGTATTTTGGGTAAGAGATATGCAACCTGTAAATGAAATAAACCATGATCGTATTCTGTCAACTGCAAGGAAGTTCTTCAAAGTTCCTTGAAGAAATGTAAATTTCTGTGGTTGCCATGATTATTTCTCAGAGGTCAACTTGATCCAAACTATGCTCCAGAGAGAATCTTCTGTCTTTTGGACAACTGGTAATTGTTAACTATTTTTATTAAAACATATGTGGACAACTTTAATACAGCCATTGCTCTCAGGCTTTTAAATTGCCCTTTGCTAGTTGTGAAGGGCATCAGGTGAGTTAGGGACTTGGCTCTGGCCTGCACCAACACGGGTAAAACCAGCCAGCTTCCCAAAAGGTGGGCCGAAAACACTGCTTACCCAAGGTTTTCCTAATCAGATAAAGCTGGTCCACATCTGATTTTCCTGGCCACAGAGGCACTCCTGACAGCAGCTCGGCAAAGACACAGCCAATTGCCCACACATCTACTGGCGGGCCATACTGTGTGTCTCCCACCAGCAGCTCCGGGGAGCGGTACCACCTGGTAGCCACATAGTCTGTGTAGTAGTCGCTCGGTCCAGCTGGCCAGTCATGCAATATAGAAAACAGAAAGAGCAGTAGAAGCCTGGAATCGAAACTGGAAATGAAAGACCTAACAAGACAAGCTCTGTCCTAACTTGTGGCTTTTCAAAATCACTGTTCTCCATCCTGGATGCACATTAACATCACTTGGAATTTAGCATTTTTTTAAATTGCTGCTGCTTGGACCACATCCCAGTCCAATTAAACCAGAATCTTTGGAAGAGTTTAGGAGTATCCCTATAGTTTCTAAAGCTCCCCAGATAATTCTAATCTGCAGCCAACATTGAAAACTACTTTCTAAAGTAGCACTTCTGAAAAGTATTATTTTAGCAAAAAGTGGTAAAACCAGGAGAGTAACATACTTTTTAATAACTACTTTGTTGTGGTATAATTTTCATACAGCATACATATCTAAACTACTGTATGTGTCTATACATTTTCAAGTTATAATTACATTACAAAATTCTGTGTTACAGAATTATAATTTATAGCAAGATTATGCCCTAAATTATAAAAGCCAGCTTTTTATAGAATCTAGATCCTTTATCAGATCAAGAACATTTCCATCTTTCACACTTAACTAAAAGAAATTTCAGTACTCACTCAAAAGCCGAGCAAATCCGAAGTCACAAAGTTTGATTACTGAATGTTTTGTGATGAGGATATTTTCTGGCTTCACATCTCTATGTATGCACTAGTTACAAAATTCAAAACAAAAACAGGTTACGAAGGACAGCTATGATACATGGCACAAATAAAACGTGAATATTTAGCAAATATTGGATAAATCATTTGAATCTCTAATTGGCCAGCTGGATAAGAGCAAAACGGCAGCCCAAAATAAATCCAGAACCACATCAATAGCCTGAATCATCCCAAATCCCGAAAGGGACCAAAAGGATCAAGAAGGGTGAAAGTAAAAATCAAATTAGGGTAGCCAGACTTAGCAAATACAAATATAGGACACTCAGTTGAATTTGGATTTTAGATAAAGAACTTTTTTTTTCAGTGCTCAGGATTGAACTCAGGGCCTTGTGCATGCTCGGCAAGTGCTCTACCACTGAGCTACATCTCTATCCCCAACTAGTAGTGTTTAAAGAATAAATACGGTTCCATGCAGTATTTGGAACATAGCTACATTAAAAAGTTATGTTTGCTTAGCTGCACTTCGAATTTCACTGGATGTCCTGTATTTAACATGACAACTCGAGGTGAAAAGGAAGAAGCTGCACGGCTCTGAGCCAGGCCTGCCTCGTGGCTGCAGGAGCTGCCAGTTGGTGCATAAGCAGAATTCACGGCTGGCCGCATTGCTGAATGGCAAAGAGAACAGAGTCGGCCTGGTAAACAGGACAAGCCCTGGGCCTGCTGAGATAAGCTGGGGACAAGAAGGGCGGGAGCCGGAGCTTGCCAAGCCACCCCCCTCCCAGCTCTGACATTTGCCCTGACAAGATAAACAAGAGTATGCAGCAGCCCACATTCTCTGGGGAGAGTCACTAGATGTCAGCTCTGTCCCGCGACATTGAGAGCTGCATCTGCCCCTCCGTTATGGCTCCTACTCGTAATTTAGACTCAAATCACCTGGCTTCCAGACCGCAGCCTAGATTCCTCAGCAGGGTGATGTTAAAGAGAAGAATACTTGAGAATCTTCACATGACTTTCTTATTAAATGACAATTTCCTTTGCAAAAAAATCCCAAATCAACAGTCTAATAATAATTACATTTAAAACCCCAGTTGGGTCACTGCACTGCTCAGAGTTGCTAATAGTTTTCCCTTCTCCCAAGCGTTCTCCTCCCTGGAGATGAGTCTTTCTGCAACCTGAGAGACTCCCCTGGCCTGCAGCTGAGAACCCTGGAGTTAGTCCTCATTTTCTAGAAACTAGAGTGAGGACAGAGGTTCTTCCCGGGCCTGGCCAGTTCTCATTCCAAAGGACCTTCAGGGTGAGAGATCAGCATTAGTGTTTTCCCACGGCTTTTTATTATTCTGGAAAATGGGGGTGGGGAGGCAAATATTAAATTATCTTACTACAATCTATCTGGTTCTCAGCAAGTAATGGCTCTAAGATCTCTACTCTTTCACCACTGGCTTCAAAAATTGCTACAAATGGGTACACCCATGAATATCCTGATGACACATGGTCAGAAGTGCTTGTAAGCAAGAATGTGCTCCCATTCTGCTCTGGGAATTCCTCACAAGTTTCCGCACCCTCCCTTCGGCACATGGAGCCAAGAGAGCATCTGGCTCTCTCCAGGGAACGTGGCCTGCTTTACATTTGTCTTCAGCGGCTCAGATATTCCTCCCAAGCCTTCCACAAGTCCCTCTCTCCCTACTAAAACTCGCTCTCAGGAAAGTGCTAATCATCCTCTGGGGGTCTAGCAGCAGAAAGTGGCCACTCCCCACGCTGTACTTCTGTACACTGGTGCACTCTTTTTCTGTGTGTGTGTGTGTGTGTGTGTGTGTGTGTGTGTGTTTGTCTGTTTTTGCAGAGTGCTGGGGATTGAACCCAGGGTCTCTCGCGTGCAAGGCAAAGGCTCTACCGCAAGCTACACGCCCAGCCGTGACAAGGGTTATAGCCTTCAGCTAGTAAAGGGTCAGTAGGAAGAGGTGCTGGCTGCTCTCTCATTGTCTCCTTCTGAGAACACAGCTGCAGGAGAAAACATCCCTTGAGACAGAGCACAAGGCAGGGGATTCATTCAGCCCTAACCAGCTCCTAATGGAGCCTGGCACTGGTGGGGCGACAGATCAGATTCTAACTGCAGTCATGGCCAAATGAAGCTCCAACATTGGAATCTGGGTCTGTTTGGTTTGTTTTTGGTGCTGGGGACTTGGAAACTGTTTTGTTTTCTGCAGTGCTGGGCCTCAAAACCAGAGCTTTGCAGATGCTGGGCAAGTGTCTGCCACTGACTTTCTCCCCAGCTCTTGAATCTGGTTTCTGTAAGCAGGGAGAGGGCAGGCTGGCCAGCATCTGTGGAGTCCCAGCACCTGGGCAAGCGTCCATTGTGCCTCCCACTGCCCGTCTGTGGCCGGGAAGACCAGAGACGTCCACTGGACGGCTTCAGGGCAGGTTCCGCACTCCCACACTCCTGTCTCACCGGGGCAGAACTTTTGCTTGGGGCTTGGGACTCCACCTGCTGCAGCTGGCATAGTGCAGCCAGACAGGCACGAGGCCACTTCAGAGGTTGTGGGAGGTACTGGTCCGATACAGACTCTGAATGAATGGGGTTCTTTCTACTTACGACTTTCTTAAAATATTTCTAATGCATGTTTTAAAAAAATCTGAGCAAAAAGGAACAGCTAGGTTGGCATCTGGAGCCTCCAAGTCCAGCCAGGCTTATTGAAAGTTTGGGTGAGAAGTTACACCTGCAAACCCCTGACAGAAACTTTATACAGGGCTCCCTCGAGCTTGCAGGCAGCCTCTGGAGTCTTCAAGGAGATCATGACACTTACGTTGTGTTTATGGCAAAAATTTACAGCTTGCAGTGTCTGCCAAGTTATACTCTTCACGAGATGTTCTGGTACCCTAATAAAAATAAAAAGCAGCACAAATACATTCTTTAGTGTAGCCACGGAATTCAGCTCATGAAAAGTAAACCAAGATAGGCCTAGGGAGTGAAAAATCCTAGGGGACACACAGTCACCTTCCTGGGCAGGCAGTCATTCCAGGGGTCCCAGGTGGAAAGAACATGTGACCAGCACATCGCTGAATTTTAGGGACAGCAGCTTTGTAGAAATGCGAACATCTATTTCTACAGGAGGGACCATTACACAACCTACAGCGATTTCAATGAAGATCTGTGACCATCTCTCCCAAACATCTGACCCGCTGGCAATCTGCCTGGAAACTTCAGCTCTATTTCTGTGAAGAGCTTCTTGTTGGTGTGAAGTCAGTTAATATATCGCACAAAAGATGCCATTTAACATTATGTACTGTGACAGATGTACAAAGAGAAAAAAGAAAGGGGATGAAGAGGTGGATGGAGGGGAGAGGGAGAGAAAAGAAAAGCGGATAAAAAAAGAATTAAGATGTATTTTGTACATGTACCAATTCCCCACAAAGAATGTAAACATTAGGTATTAGAAACATGTACTAATAAAAATATTTCCTTCTCTTATATTAGAAACCCAAAGTACAAAGAATTTAAACAGCAGAACAAAAGAGACAATGGGAAAGAGGAAGGTAGATATTTGGCAAATGGGAAGGGGATCTAGACATGGAGGGGGAGGAAGAAGGGAAAGGGAAATAAAAGAATCAAGATGTGTTATGTGCAACTCCCTACAATGAATGTGATCGTTATGTATTGCAAACATGCACTACAAAAAAAAAAAAAGATGCTGTTGACATTTTCAAGTTGCCTCAAGCTGCTGGCTCTGGAGCAAGACTCATCTTCCACGGGCAGGCACATGGTGTCTCCAGACTCCTGAGTCATTTTTTGTTTTGTTTTGTTTTGTTCTGTTTTTTAGGAAATGAAGATTTTACTGATAATAAGGAAGATGCTTGCACTTCACACAATGTAACAAAAGTTAGTGATAATTAAAAACCCAGATGAGCACCTTGGTTCTTTCCCCAGCTGCTCCTCTAGTGGCTGCTGCGTCCTGCGCACAGCTTTCCGCCCTTTCCTCTGTTGGGTGTCTGTTCCCAGCCCTCGTTCCTGGGCCAAGCTCATTGAATAGGGTGACCAGAAGCCCCAGCAGGTGCTTCGGGTGAGTTAGAAAAAGGCACTTCATGCTGGAGCATTTTTGAAAACAGGAGGGAAATGCGCGAACGGAGATGCGCTGATCTTCACAAACCCCCACCCATCAGCTGGACTCACTATTTTATCGAATCGAATGTGTGTGGACCTCAGCCAAAACTAACAAGCAAAATGGGGAGGAAACTCTGGAGTCGTTGTATTAAAGGGGACCACAGAAAGTCACTTCTGCCCCCTGGGAGAGGCCATAAGGCCACTGCTGACACAGACCAGACGTTCAGGAAATCCTTCTGAGAAGATCAGAGGATGCATGAACAGAGTGGGACAGCGTGCAGGAAACGGAGAGGCCACCTTCCGGAAGAACCGCCGGGTCAGGGCTATGTCCTGGGGTGTGAATTTGGAACCTCCATATTCTCTTGTTCTGGTGACACAGACACAGGTGCTAGAAAAACTCATCTGTCAAGAAAGAAGGCCTAGGAAATTACAACTATGAAAAGTACATTTTGGGTTCCCTTGACTGCACGTTTTGTCCAGAAAAAATAGAATACACTTTGATTATTCAATGAATTAAGTATCTAGTAGAAAGTAATCAGTGCCGGGCAACTTTGGGCTCTAAAAACATTTCACAAAAGAAATATTTTAAAGTCAATTATAATGGCATATGATCAATGTTCCTCTAAAGCTGAGCAAGTTATTTTTTCCTTTTTGGGGGGATGGTGCTGGGGATCAAACTCGGGGCCTTGTGCTTGCTAAGCAAGTGCTCTACCACTTGAGCTAAATCCCCAACCTCCAGCTGAGCACATTATTACATGATGCTCAAATGTAGAAATTCTGCACAGTCCACATAGTGCCACCTTGGGCTGCCCGCTTGCTTGACTCCTTCACTATCCATTTTTTTCTCTGGAACATGGGAGCCTCAGATGCTAAGAAACTTTTAGCTGCCACACTCTGAGATGATAATAGAAATCAGGCTTTCACCATGGGAGAAGGGACTTATGGATATAGAAAGGAAGAGCGGTAACATATATTCTATGGTAATCAGTGGAATTGGAGGGGAGTGGGAGGGGAGAAGGACAGGGGAGAGGACAGGACAGGACAGGAGAGGAGCACGAGAAGGGCAAGTGCTGTGCCAGGAGGCTGTTATCTTATAGCGCTTGGACCAGACAGCTTCTCTGGTTAACCAGACTTCTAAAGTAGTGGTTAAGGCAGTAAGTAGTGGCGGGATTTGGGCCATATTTTAGAGCCTTCCAGATTTTCTGGGGGATTGGATGTGAGAAAGAGGGGAATCAGAGCTTACTGAACACCCAAAGGAAGCAGGGAGTTCTGAATTCAGGAGGAAAGCCGGGCTGGGAATACAGAGGCGAGCAGTGTAAACGTATTGAAGGTAGCGAGGGCCTGGGACTTGGTGAAGCTACGTACACGGTGAACAGGTAGTAAGGAGCAGCCAGAGGAAAGCTCTGCAGCTCCTTGACACTCAAAGGTTGGAATCAGGAGCAGGGATCCAGCATGGAGATGACACTGAAGAGAGCACAGGGGTGCTTCAAAAATATGGCGAAAATTTGAATTAAAAAACGTATTTCAGTAAGACACATTGTCAAGAATAACAGGACAAGTGTGTTCAAAGCCAAGAGCGTATTCTGTGGGTGATTAATAGCAATGTGTCTTTTACTGTAATACATTTTTAAAATTTAAACATTCGAGTAGGGAGATAGATCTTTCTTGGATGGGAAGGGAATCAAGAGATGGAGGGACAGGGGAGCAGAGGGAAAGGGACGGAGAAAGGAATTAAAATGTATTAGGTACCTGTACCAACTCCATTCCAGAAATGTAAACATTATGTACTGCAAACATGACTAATAAAAAAAATAGAGTTAGGGTTTTAGCTCAGTGGTAGAGTTCTTGTGCTTCAAGGTCCTGAGTTTGATCCCCAGCCCCACCCCAGAATTTTTTTTAATTAAAAAAAAACTTCACTGTATCGTGTGATCACACTGAGTTGATCAACTGTTTACAGCAACATCTGTAAAATGAAAACATCATGGTGTGTCCTCATCCACTTTATTCATCGGATCTGGCACTGTGCAAATTCTGGTTCTGCCCCAAAGAAAAAATGAGCATGAAAGGTCAACATTTTGATTCAATCCAGGACACTGAGGCAGCTACTATCAGCACAGCTAAAGACACTCATGAAAGAGGACTCGCAGAACTGCTTCAGAAGGTGACAAGAACAATGGGTAAGTGTGTTCAAAGCGAGGGAGAGTATTTTGATAGAGGTTAATGACAATGTGTCTTTTACTATAATAAAATTTTAAAATGTAAACATTCACTGTATTTTCTGATCACACTTCATACACAGTCACAGAAACCAACTGAAGAAAGTACTTCAAAGGGCTTCGGAATCAAGGTGAGAGGTGGACAAGCCCATCTTATGCCATTCTGTCCCTTGACTCTGAGTAGAAAGAGAAGAGTTTTCTAAAGTCAGAAGCTCACAAGGTCAGAGAGAACAGTAACACAGTTTGGCATCTAGAAAGGAGTTGAATGAATATGTGGCTTAATATAGCTCAGAAAGGTAGAAGAGAAAAAAGTGGGGAATAAACCAGTTACCCCAAAGGGGCCTCAAAAGGCTTAGATACTAGAAGTCAAGATCTCTGTGGAGCTGGGAGTGTGGAAAATCTGTCCAGAAACAATTAAATCTCTACGTCCCCTGCCCTACGCTATGCCGATACAGCACACTTGTCCCTACCTGGTGGAAGGCTGGAATTTTGTTTTCCAGAGGGGATATAGTTGATGGAGGACATCTGGTACAGCTGAGAGCATGGACACTGTTCTGAAAACAGGGAGTTAAATGGTGGTATAAGGTACCAACTGTTAGATGCCGAGATTCTCACCCTCTTTCCTCACTTGGCTGGAAGAAAGTCGGCACTTGCTGCTACCCAGTCACTCTCCAGGCAAAATACTGGCAGACTTTCAGGAGGAAGCTGAGGAGGAAAGTTCTGAAGATGCCAACGTTGGGGTTCCCCCAGCAACTGGCCAGGCAGAGAATTAACTCCAGGGCGAATGAATGAAGTTCAGAGTTTCCAAATGTTTCCACTCTTAACCATGAGCATACAACCAGAGATTACTTGGAGCCCCAGGGAAACTTCTGACGAGAAAGTTAGAGGCCAAAGTGACCTGAAAGAGCAAATTACAGAAACAGAAACTATGGAAGATAAAGACAATATTTTAACAAATTATTAATGTCTTCAGAGAGAGAAGGAAAGCTGTTGCATCCATCAAATAAGAACGAGATACTGTAAGTCCAAGAGTCCAACACTAAAACAAGATATAGAAGAGCTGGAAAAAGAAAATAAAGGGTGAAAAATAAAAAATATGGTGAAAGTTTGAATTACAAAATGTATCACAGTAAGACACATTGTCAAGAATGATGGGATAAGTGTGTTCAAAGCCAAAACAATTAAAATCTTTTCTCAGACAGAAATGGCCCACCCAGTACCAGCAAAATGGATGAAAATCAAAGCTCATGATTTTTGTAATCCAAAACAGTGACAACAAGAGAAGCTTCTTGAAGCTTCTGTAAATAAAAAATAAATAGGACTCTACAAAGGAGGATAAAATAGAATGGCATCAGACTTCTTAATATCACAGAAGACAGATGGCCCTAAAACAATGCCTTCAAGGGGGCTGGGGATTTAGCTCAGTGATTAGAGCGCTTGCCTTGCAAGCACAAGGGCCTGAGTTCGATCCCCGGCACCACAAAAACAAAAAAACAAAAAAACAAAAAAACAATGCCTTCAAAATTTTGAAGGAATTTTTTTGGAGGGGGTGCTGGGGATCAAACTGAGGGCTTTGTGCATGTGAGGCAAGCACTCTACCACTGAGGTAAATCCTCAACTCCCTTGAAGGATCTTGTTAACCAAAAACAAACTAACCCATACCTAAACACTCTTTCTCAGGAAGCCCCTGGAGGATGCACTCTGTCAGAAAGAAGTTCGCAACCTGTGTAAAAACATAATAGAAGATGGAGAAAACAGGAGACCCAACACAAGTGGGGAGCAATGGGATCTCCAGGAAGATAGTTGCGTTAGCTAGCTTTCCTGTCACTGAGACCAAATACCTGACTCCCACCACTTAAAAGAAGAGAGATTTTATATTGGCTCACAGTTTCAGTGGGTTTAGTCCATGGTAAGCTGGCTCTAAGGCAGAAACATCATGGCAGAAGGATGCAGTGGAGGAAAACTGCTCATCCCTTGGTTGCCAGGAAGCAGAAAGAGAGAAAGGAGGCACCAGGGACAACAATACAGGTCTTCTAGGTCATGCCCCCAGTGACCCACCTCAAACAAGCCTCATCTCTTAACAGCACGTTCAGTTATGAACTCATCAGTGACGAATCCATTTATGAGTATAGCATCCAACCATCTTCCAAACACATGAGACTCTTGGGGAGTATTTTAGATGCTAAATCTGTAGATCTAAACACCGATCTAAACATCAGTGTTAGAGCTATAACACCGATGAAAAGAGATGACAGGATACTGTACTCCAGGCTTGGAAAATTACCAGTCCAGATTGGAACAGTGTGACTCAAGAGCCAGTCATGTTGAAGGTTGCAATCATCATGCCCTCTGCCTTATAATATCTTAAATAATGTGAAAATATGCAACAAATGGACTTAAAAGCTTTGGAAAAGTCTAGGTGACTGGCCAGACCTTCCAAGCTAAAGCAGATGTTCCTAAAGCTGTAGCCTTTGCTGACAAGGCTAAGGAAGTCACTTTACTCTAAGTGCTGGTTCCACAGTGGTGGTAAAATGATGGTTATGCTGGGCTCTGGGGCAGAGATGGGGAGGTTGGGAATAGTGATGAAAGGAAAGAGGCCAATTCCCTCTGATTCTTTACTGCCTTTATGAGTCTCACTGGGATTCTAGTTCAAATTCAAGTTCCTCCCTCAGAGGAATCACTTAAGCTCAAATTTAATCCCAGGAATAGATGAACCTGGGTCTGGTACTCTTCTACCATGGAATCAGGAGATTGAACTTTAGACAAGCCATGCCCTTGGTTCCTCTTCCTCACACACAGTGCTCAGGAGCTGGCAATCCAGCCTGGTCCTCTTGGACCCAGCCAGCTGGGCCTGGTCTGTGGAATTTGTACTCCTGCAGCTGTCAGCTCTCAAGTCCCAGAATGGGGTTCTCAACAAGGTCTTGAGCATCAAGCAAGGACATTCCCCTGATTGATCGAAACCAAGACAGGACTGGGTTCTCAGGGAGGCACAGCCTTCCTCCATGAGTTGTCAGGGGGTTTTCTTTCAGGTCTTCACTGCAGTTAACTTACTACATGTTAAAATTGAGCTGGGTATAGAGGCACACACCTGTAATTCTAGCACCCTGGGAGGCTGTAGCAGGAGGATTACGAGTTCAGCAAATTAGCAAGACCCTGTCTCTAAATAAATAAATAAATACATAAATAAATAAGGGCTGGGGCTGTAGTCTTGGTTTCAGTCTCCAGGACAGTATAGCCAAGGAATGAAAGTTACAGTTGTCCCTCTGGAGCCCACTGGACTATTGCCCGGCTCGGCAGAGGTTCTCCTATCAGGGAGGGTGGAATGGAATCCATCTCCTGCCAATGGGAAAATGTGGAAGACGGCACACTCCTGAGTCCTCCGCCAGTGTGAGCTCACTGCATTCTTTCAGCCTGCTCTGAGAATTCTGTTTTACCTCTCGCCCCCAGGCACACAACTGCTTGGCTCCAAGGAGGCAGGAGGAGGGGGTGTCACTAGAAATGCCTGTAGTCCAGATTTATGTGTGACTGTACCATCTTAACCAATTAGAGGCAGATGTACTTGGCCAAAGTAATTAAGTAAACCCACAAAGAGGAAGACAGGAAACCAGGAAGCAAAGAATCCAACTATGGAGAAACGCAGAGGGAATTCTGAGCATGGCAGCCAAGAGAAGTATCAGGAAGACAGCTGAACAGCAGGCCACAAGGATAAGCCAGGCACAAGGAAAGGGGACCTCAAGGCAGGATGTCGCCAAGAAAAAACAATGGAACAATGGAACTGACAGATTATCTGATGTGATTACCCTATGGAAAACTATATTGGGAGGTTGTTAAAAAGAGTAGGAAAAAAATAGCAAAAGGGTTAAAGAATGTTAAGCAAATTTTAAAAAATTAACTTATTTATTTATCTTGCAGTATTTAGGGTTGAATTCAGGGCCTTCAGACTGTATCTCCAGCCCTTTCTATTTTTTATTTTGAGGCAGGAGACTGCTGAATTGCTGTTATAGCTTGTGTCTAGATGTTCCCTCAAAGCTTCATGAAGTCATAGGCGAGGCTTTTTCAGAGGTGGCTGGATCTAGAGTGTGTGATGCTGGGATTAAGGGTGTCTGATTACTAAATCAGCCCACTGATTGGCTTGGCACCACCCTAATCCTAGCAGCCTGGATAGAATATAAAAGGGGCAAGAAGAAGCTGCTAAGGTCCCTTGCTTGCTTTTGCTATCTTCTGCCTGCAATGAACTCTTTCTCCTCTGTGATGCCCCTCTGCCATGCCACCCTGCCTTGGAGCTGGCTGACTATGGACTGAAACCTCTACAAACTGTGAGCTAAATAAATCTTTCCTCCTTTAACTTTGGATGTCGGGTATTTGGTTGCAGCAACAAGAAAAGTAACTAAGACAATTGCTAAATTGCCCAGGCTGGGCTTAAACTTGCAATCCTCCTGCCTTAGCCTCTTAGAGTGCTGGGATTACAGATGTGAGTTACCACATCTGGTTAATGTTAAGCAAATTTTAAAAGCTAAATATTAAATCAAGAAAAAAGTACAAAAGGAAGCCATAGTATAGGATAATGCTTGGGTACTAAGTAAAATCTGTGTAGGGCTTGTCATGGTTTAGACCTAGACATCTCCCAGAAGGGTCATGTGTTCAGCAGTTGGACTTTTGGAAGGCGACTGGATTAGAGAACTCAGGTCCCTGGGGGTGTGGCCTACAAGGGTCCATCTGCATTCCCGGTTTCTCTCTTGGCCCTTGGTTACCTGGCCGCCACATTGTGAGCAGCTCTCCTCCGCCAGGCCCTTCTGCCATGCCTTCCTGCCTTGGAGCCAGCCTACTATGGAATAAATCCTCTAAAACCGTGAGCCAAAATAGGCCTCTCCTCCTTGAAGTTGTGGGTGTTAGGTATTTTGTTCCAGCATCCCAAGCACAGTAATGGGAAAGTGAATATTGAACTAATAAAAATTCAATATAATTATTTAGGGGGTTAGGGTGGGGAAGCAAAGGGAATAATGGTTTAAGAAAGCTAAATCTTTATCTATCAAAATAGGAAGCCTATAGATAATATCCCAAAATAGACATATTAAGAAATGGCAGCAGTAAATAAGGAAGGGAGGGGAATGGAAAAAAAAAAGAATCAAGATCTATCATGTACAGGTACAAATTCCCCATGATGAATGTTATCATTATATATATCTAAAATATACCAATAAAATTAATTTTAAAAAAAGAAATAGCAGCATACCACTTTTTTACACAACATATTGCTGGATTTGATTTACTGATAATTTTGTTAAGAGCTTTTCATCTAAGTTCATGAGAAATATTCACCTGTCACTCTCTTGTTTTGAAATGTCCTTATCTGGTTTCGGTATCAGGGTAGAGTGGCCTCATAAAATGATTCAGGAAATGTTCCTCCTTCCTTTATCTTCTAAAAAAGCTCAGCAGGAATGCTAAAATTTCTTCCTTATATGTTTGTCAGAATTTACACATAAAATATTTCGATAATGGAAGTGGTCATGCTGACTGCATGACTACAAGGAAAAGCTGTATCAATTCACATCATGGGTTATGAGGTTAACCCATCCAGTTGGGCAAAACCTACAGCCTGAGAATCTCATTTTGAGAGCTTCTAAAGGAAAAGTACAAAAATGGAAAAATCTGTTTGTAGAAAAATTTTATAATGGAATCATTTATCAGACAGAACACTGAAAACAACCTGGTTAGATGTAACACAACGTAATGTAATCTTTTATAGTCATTAATAATAGATCTAAATACTATACTGCAATACAGCAATGCAAATAAAAGAATATCAGTGAAGGAAAGTGAGCTGCATCATCACAGAACACAGCGCGGTTCTTGGCTTCGTCCTGGTCGCCAGGCTTGCTGGCAACACGCGGTGTCACCAGCACACCAAGACAGTATGCACCTCCCAGCGGCAGGTGAGCAGTGAACAAATGAAAGGGCTTGACACATAAAATCATGGTGCCAACTCACTCACTCATGTGCAAATCCTGGTACCAGCCCACGTGCTCTTTGTAGGCAATTTTATAAAAAAAAGTCAAGTTATAATCTGTGTGGTAAGCAAAGAACTGGAGTGAGGGAGAATGGATAATATGACCGTTTTTATCATTAAGCTAAAATGTGTTAGCTGCATCCATTCCCACATTAGGAGGCCTTATCATCACATAAAACATCTCCAACCAGCCACATCTAACAAGCTGGAAAGTATTGTTTCTTTACAGCTGCTTTGCATATCTCTGCCCACAGCGTTACGTGTTGATTTCTGTGATACTGTCATGTATGTTTATATATATTTGTATATATTCCCCAACTATAGTTCCTAGCTCATCACTATCTCCCCAAAGCAGATCACAAAAAGTCTTATCTTTCCTCACCTTTCTGTCTTGGAGCTGACATGAAGAAATTCTCTGATCCTAAGACACCCTTCAGTCCAGAGGGGTGCTGTCCCATACACTGGAGGAAGGAATGGCACACAGAGGCCGGGGAGAATCCCAATAGACAGGTCTTGCTGGGCTCCCTACTCAGGCTATTAGCAATCACCTGTGCAGAGAGGTCTCTGCAAAACCCCGAAAGGATGGGATCGGAGAGCCTTGGGTACTCAGCCCTTAATCTGTGGGATTTGATTCTGTCTCTGTGTGGATGGTGTCACAACCAAATTGGATTAGGGGACACCCAGTTGATGCCTGCTGCAGAACTGGATGCTTGCTTGCTGAGGGGGAAAACTCTCACAGCTTTTGAGGTCACAGAGGTCTTTTGTGTTGATTGTGGTGTGACAGTAGAGGAAGACAGGCACTTTGTTTTTCCTCGCGACAAGCGGTTTCACAAAGCAGCTCTCAGAAAGCACTCTCCTGCCTTCCCAAGGTTTTGGGGAAAGCTGTACTGTGACCCTGTGTTCCTGTAACAGAATCGAATACACAGAGAGAAGCATAAACAACTGCTGCATGAAAGCGAAGAGATCAAACTGATTAAAAAAAAAACAAAACTTCAGAAACACGAGACAGAGAGATGCTGAAGAAAGCACGTGGACCTCTTCCCTGCATCCTCACCTGCAGCACCTTCCCACGGCCATTCTCTGTTTGGGACACTGACTGTCAATCAATCAATAATCACCGAGACGTCATTCCTACACGAGGCTACAAGAAAGACAGGGAAGGGGTGAGGGGCCCACCGAGTGCCTGACAAAATAGTATGTTCTTAGGACTTTACCCTAAAGAAATATTTATAGAAGTAGCTGTCCATTGTAGCCTTGCTAGTGATAGAAAAAAATGGAAACAACCTACTTGTCAATAGGAGTCTTAATAAAGATGTCACAGCAGAGCCACATGATAGAATTCTACACCACCATTTTCAAAATATCCAAGTAGGTAAGTGTGGGTAGGGAGACAGTGCCAGAGCACACCCAAAATATGCCGAGCAGTGTGCACAGCACAATCTATTTACATATGTGTGCACAGAAGAAATAATTTCTCAAGCTGTTAATTTTATTTCTATGTTTTTGTGTTGCTTGAAAACCATTTGATAATAGCACACTTAACATTTAATCTAAAAAAGAGACGAGTTCTGGAATTCCTTGGTCAGAGATGGATACTTGTGGAATATCCTTCACTCAGCCGATGAACAAGCCGTGTTAGAATCAGAGACGGGCTGAAGGATTGGTAGTAATGGAATCTATGCAGAAAAGAAGAGATACTGTGTCTGGCTGCACTCACACATGGGCGGAAACATAAGAAGAGAACACCTAAACTAGAAGCACTTGTAAAACTTTGTCACAGGGCAGACCAGTGGTTTATATGTAACAGGTACAAAGCATATGAAATCCTACTGAGGACAAGGGACAGTGATATATTTGAAGACAAATAATCATGAATACAACACAGGAATTTTAAGATGTGTATTCATATCATTGTAGCAGGACACGTATCTCGTGGCATAAATGTGCTTTTGTTAGTAGCAACACAAAACGGGCCTTCTGCAAACACTTTCCAAAGGAGAACCAGGAGTTACAAGCAAGGAAATAAGGAGATGAGTTGGTATCCATTTCAGATTCAAAGCAGGGATAAGAACTGAGTTGGTGAGAATTATTATTATTTTTTAAATGTATTTTCTCTTTCATTGACACATAGTCATTGCGTGTAGTCGTGGGGCACAGTGTGATACTTGTTTTTATTTTTTGCAGTGTTGGGGGTTGAACCCACCAAGAAAGTACTCCACCAAACTGCATCCCCAGGGCCGATATTTCAGTGTATTTATCCAGTGGGCAATGATCACACGAAAGTAATGGCGTATCTGTCACCTTGGACATGTGTCATTTGTGTTGGAACATTCGACATTGTCTCTACTGGCTATTTGGAAACACTCAGTTAATTGCTGTCAAGTATAACTCAGTTAATTGTTGTTAACCTACTGATTAATCACACCTATATCTATTGTTCTTTCCCTTCTTTAACTCACTTCCACATAAAATTATTTTCCATTTCCTAGAACACAAAATATATTTTAGTCAGCAGACTTTAAAAAACATCTGCTTTCAAAACTAAGCACATACTCTCCTATCATTTTCTTCTGCTCAAACTATAGCCCAAAACTGACTCCCAGTTGCTTTGGACTCCATGAATCCCCGTTCCCAAGCCACTCAACCTAACATGGTTAATCAGACTGCCAGTAACACCTCCCTCCTTCCATGCAACTACACTAGTAAGTTTCATTGAAATGTTACTGCAAGCTGTCAAAAGAGCAAACACCAACTTGTGAAATGCTTTCTCCCTTCAATACATAATCTCTCTGTCCCAATGACTTTCTGAAGGGCGGTGCCTGTCTTCTTGGCTTTCTCTGGCTGTGTAAATTAACCGGCAACATGAATCGCCCATTCCACAGTCACTAACAAACCACGAGCCGCTGTAATCCCATTTGCCGGGAGATCATGGTAGATCGTGTGCAGCCAGCGCCATGTGGCAGAGCAAGGCCCTGGCCATGAAGGGCTGCTGGAAAAATCGCCACCTCCAGCCCCTGAGCAGAGACTGGGCACTGTTCTGTGGCTTTATCCACAAGGTGCCCTTCCTATGTCCCTAATTGAAGTTGGGTTCCTGGAACAGAGCAAAAGGAGAAGATGGGAGGTCCTTCTTCCCTATCACCTTATCTAAATTCTCCTCCCTTTTCGATTGTATTCTGCATTTTTCCCTTCCTCTTTCTAGTCCATGCCACACACGTAACTTCCCGAACCCACACATAAGGCAGAATGAAGCCGTATGCGTGTGTGTGGGTGCATGCATGTGTGTGAGGAGGTAACAAGATCAGTGGGATCCCCAGTCACTCCATCTTTCTCAGTTACAGCCACTCACATATTCCTTCTTCACCTACACTTAGGAAGCTGGGTTTCTGCCACACATCCTAAAAGAAATCCTAAAACAGCACACTAGACATGCAGATTACTTGAGATAAGATGAGCACGTTTGTGTCATGTTAGCCTTAAACTTCCTATTCCCGTTGCCTTTGGACTCTTCCTTTTAAGGGTCACTCCTTTCTGCCTCCCCAGCCAAGAATGGGACAACTAATAGCCTTGCGTTTCTTCCTCAGAGACCGACAAGCCTGTGTGTGGAGATGATGCGCCAAGGAAGTCAAGGTCAATGCACAATGACACGGCTGGTTTGTCATGAAATGACCACCTCCGATCTCACCCCAATTTTTTTCCTTTCTCTGCTGTCAACCGGGCTGTAGAACACGCTGCAGAAACAAAACGGGCCGTTCTTACCTGGCCTCAAACAGTCATTGCTACTCCCCCCCGTACATCTTGGCATGCTTTGGTTTGGCTGGGCTCGGCTGGTAAGGGACGCAGGGCAGTCACTTACCCTCTTTGGTGTCTGTCCAGCTCATGGAGCACTGTGTACTCACAGTACTCGAACACCAGGTGGAGCCTGCGCTTCCTTCTGAAGACTTCCAGCAGGTTGACCAGGTTGGGGTGCTTGAGTTGCTGTGAACCCAAAAGCAAGGTGCTAAATTTTCTCTGATTTTTATCCCATAAAAATAAAGCTGTTTTCCTTTACGAGTTTCAGTTCTTGGCTTACAGAAGGCAGTAACCAGCTTTATCTTACCTCTCTTTCTGGGCTCTCTGTCAACAGCCTGCAAGTAAAAAATAATTATAACCCAGGTAGTCGGTGAAAACAAAGAAGTTGGCAAAGAAGACGGCTGGTAACAAAAGAGAATAAAAAGAGAAGGCAGATTACAAGCCAATACACATTCAGCTTTCAAGGCTTGGATCACATGTCCTTTCCTGGGTCTCCCTGGACCTCCCCAGACTGGTTCAGCACCCTGCATGTCTCAAAGTCCCCCTGAAGCCTGTCTTTTGCACAATTACTAAGTAATTCTAACCGGTAAGTAATATGTAATACTTAGTAATTATTGTTCCACTAGCTGCTCAATGGCCTCAGGTATCCACGGATACCTATAGATACATAAATAAGTCCAGGAGGCTGTGAGAACCATGGCATCCGGTGTGCTCATCTCAAAATGATGGCACTGTGCCTCCAGCACTGACTTTGCACATAACAGGCATTCATCACAATTTGTGGATGCATGAGGAGCTACGTCTCCAAGGCTGATGGAACATTTTAAAACAGAACCACAAGGAAGGCTGTCCAATTGGATGTGCTGACAAGTGGGCATCTAGAAAAGGTTAGAAATGGCCGCTGGCCTGGCTAAGTCTCACACTGAGCCTCCCGGCCACTCTGCACATAACCTATCAGAAATACGGCTGCTGTGCACCAATCTCTCTTTTTCTGAAGAAGGAAGCAAGAGGCTTGTACTAAGGAAGACTAAAATTCACAGGAAAATACACCAACCATGGGTTCCCTTCCTACAGCGCCTATTGTTTTGCTCACCTGGTAAATCACCACTAACATCCATTTTATTTCTTGAATGAGTTTAACAGTACTTTGCTTTCCCTTTCCAAACATTCCTTGATAATATCGCCGAATAATTTTCCATGATAATTTTCCAGTCAGAAGTTGCTTTACTATTAACTTTTGCCCTGCTTCAAAAATTGAAGTAAATGCATACAGCATAAAATTTACCATCTTAACCATTTTTAAAATTATACTTCAGGGATACTAGGTGTATTCATGTTGCTGTGCAACCCTAACCCCCCATCCATCTCCAGAACTCTTTTCATCTGCAAAACTGAAACTCTCTACCCATTAAACAAAACTCCCCATATAGTCACTGGCAACCACCATCCTACTTTCAATATCCATGATTTTGACCACTCTTGGTGCTCCGTTCAGGTGGAATTATACAATATTTGCCTTTTTTGAGATGGGCTTATTTCTCTAATAATAAAATGTCTCCAACAGGCATCCATATGGTAGCATATGTCAGAATTTCATTTGTTTTTAAGGCTGATCAATATTCCTTTGTATGTATATACTACATTTCATCCGTCCAGTCATCTGTTGACTGATGGATACTTGGGTTGCTTCCGCCTTTTGACTATCGTGAACAATGCCGCTAGGAATGCGAGTGTTACAGACATGTCTCTCTGGCCCAACTTTCAATTCTTTTGGAGTTGGGAATCCATTTTATTTTGTTTCTCCCCCAAGGTTCTCCATGTGATTCAGTGAGCAGACTGAGGTCTAAGGAGCAAGCAGGTATTGCCTCAGTGGTACAAGGAGGAAGGCTGAAGCACTTGAACTACATGCCGCAGCACATTTGTGTAGGTCATAAAGACAACAGTTATTTTCTCATTTTCTCTGTAAAATACTTCTGTACTCTCAGGATGAGAGATTCCAGCTCCAGATACGACACTTGATGAAACAGGTAGAAATCACCCAGGATACGCTAAGGCCCGTCTCATAGTCCATTTGTGCCGCTGGAGCAAATACCTTAGACTGGGGAGCAGAACTTGTTCCTCATGGCTCTGGAGGCTGCAGAGTTGAGGCGAAGGCCCCCATGTCCTCTGAAGCGGCTCTCTGCTTCTCAAGTGGCCTCTTGCTGCTGCGACTTCACATGGCAGAAGGCAGGAGCGAGCGCTCCCTCCTGCTTCAAACCCATTTATTTATTTTCTGCAGTGCTGGGAATCCACCCTGGGGCCCTGCACCCGCTGAGTTGCTCCCTGAGTCCTCAAACCCCTTTGGGAGCGGTGAACCCAGTCAGGAGGGCCTCCCCGGGGCCACACCTCTCGATACTGGTGCGCCAGGTTAAGTTTCAACATGGATTTGGGAGAGAACACAGTCATTCAAATCAAGGCAGCCCATTAGTCACATTCGGGTCTTAGAATAGGGCATGCCGAGCTATAAAATACCACGTTTATGTCACCACCCCAGAAACATTTAGCCTGAGCTAACACTTTCCAGACACAGTAGGGAAGAACTATGCTCTTAAACCCGTGAATGGCATTGGATCAGATGTCTCCAATAGAAAGCCAAAGGCCAAATTAAGGGGCTAAATAGCAGCTCTATGACAGAATTAGCAGAAAGTGGAGGTTTTCTTTCAGACTGAAAAATCATCATCCTTAGGCTTGACTCATTTTGATACTACTTCCTCCCTTGATAGGGCATGATATTGAAGCCAAGACTTCCACCTTAGAATGCATTAATTTTCTGTGTTCCACATCTCGTTCTCACTTTCAGCCCAGGGCCACTTTTCAAGCAAAAGTAGAAATGCATCATTTTACCCAAACAGATTCCAACCTTCTCTGGATGTTAAGACTGGTGCCCCCCCATCTGCAGGATCCCCACAGGGCACCTCAGCCCCACAGTCAGGCCCAAAGGTCGCTTCACTTGGCCTCTGCTTACCTCTCTAGCCTCAGTGCTCACAGCCCTTTCCTGTTTCAGGACTTGTTTGGTTTGTTCTCTCTGAAACAGTCCCCACCTCTAGGTGTCACTTTCCCTGCCCAGCATCCTCTGCCCCACCCTGACACAGTTAGGCTGCCCTGAAAGAGCTATCCATGACCTTGGAACCAAGCAAGGGGCTCCACTGTGGTACCATCACAGCAGTGCGCACCATTCTGAAAGGCCCAGTAGCTATTTATTACGTCCATCTTGCTGTGTTACTGTACACGTTTTGACAACTCAAATCCTAAAACTGCACATTCTATTCAAACAACATGTATGTTCTTCCCAATCTCTTGGCTAGTATAAATAAGACTGTGATGAACAACTTACTAGTAGGTTGACTCATCTTTGAGTAAGTCAATTAACTTCTCTAGACATCAGTTTTTTCAAAAGTAGGAAGCTCACAGGCCGCAGTGGTGAGTACACACACACCACACATGACTATCCTAGGCACATCTGACCTTTCCATAAAGGTCAACTCTTTAATACTGTTGCTTTGAGTTACATCTATTTTGATTTGAGATGATGTTTTCCAGTCCTCTTATTCGAAAACTACTTATGTATCTTAAGGTACACGAGGCACTAAGGATATCGAGCGAGGAACACAGGAGGGGAGACAGACACTGGCCGAGTCATTATAGAAGTGGTAGATGTTACAATAGTCAAGGTGAAGGCTTAATTGAGGATGAGGGGTGGTCCAAGGAAGAGCTCTCTGAGAAAGTGGTTATTAAATTAATGGTTCATTAACTGAGAATGAACTAGTTTCCTGGGTACCACCAAGAGCCCCAAAACATAGTTTCATGGTTCTAAGTAGATGTGGTCAAATTACTTTCCAAAAGGACCATACATAGGTATTTACCCTCTGCCAGGAGTGTGAGAGTACTTTACCATACCTGGCCAGCTTTCAGGAGCATACAGACAATTTAAGGCTTGTTACGTATATTGCCAAATTGCTTCTTTTGAAGGCTTACAACACCTTCAGCAACACAGCAAGTCATCACATGATTTCAAATGACTTGTTTCTCCCATCCATCCTCCGTCACACCTTAATTCCAAGGTGTGACTGAAAAATAGTGAACGTTTAAACTTCTTGAAGAAAACTTATTATAGTAAAAGACACATTGCCATTAATCCCCCTCAAAATAGTCTTCCTCCTTCCAACATACTTATCTCATCATTCTTGCCACTTTCTGAAGCAGCTCTACAAGTCCTCTTTCATGAGTGTCTTCAGTTGTGACATCCTGTGTCCAGTGATGACCTTTCACGGTGATTTTGACTTTGAGGAAGAGTCACAAGTGGCAGGGTGCCAGATCCAGTCAATAAAGTGGATGAGGACACAAGGTAGTGTTTTCACGAGCCTGCTTTTCCATGAATGACACTCAGCAGCAGCATTTACCATACATCTTTTTGTTATACCTTGAAAAGACCGGTGAAAGAAGACTTCCAGAAAAGCTTCAGAAAGTGGCAAGAATGATGAGATAAGTGTGTTCAAAGCAAGGGGGAGTCTCCTGAGGGGATCTAATAGCAGTGTGTCTTTTACTATAATAATTGTTTTGGAGGGGTGCTGGGGATTGAATTCAGGGCCTTGCACTTGCTAGGCAAGCGCTCTACCACTGAGCTAAATCTCCAACCCCTCTATCATAATTTTTTTAAAATTTAAACATTCACCATATATTTTGATCATTGTAAATAATTCATCACTAGTGTCAATGTGATTGACACTAGCTAGCGTCATTGTAAATAGTTAATCACTTATCTCTCAACCTATGTTTAGAATAATTTTAATTTAGAAAGATCAGTCACTAAAACAAGATTCTAATTAGAGGTTCAAAATATTAAATTATAAATAGTCAAAATTAAATGACCAACTCTGTCTAGGTTGCAAAGATTCCAGATGGCCTAAAACTTCTCCAAGCAGCAGATTATCTGGTCTAAACTAAGCAGTTCCTGTCCTGGTTGTGTTAATGTTTTCAGAAAATTTCTATCTGCACCTACTCAGGGTCAGACAGGGCTCTGGGCACTGGAGACACCTGGCGAATCAGACGGTGGACTCAGGCATTGAACAAAGAAGCGTCACCGATAAGGCCTCCATTTATAAGAGGTGAGACTGCTCCAAGGAACTGGCACTGAGAGGTGACCTTAAGCTGTGTCCTGGAGGCTGAGGAAGGGGCTGGTGAGGCACAGGCAATAGACAGAACAGCTGTCTCTGAGCCCCGAGAGAGCCCCGAGAGAGCCCGAGGCGCCTGAGCCCTGTGAGAGTGAGCCTTGCAGGTGGAGCCCAGGAACCAGGTCAGTCAGTCAGCAGGTGGGTCCTGCAGGACCATGCTAAGAAATGCACACTTTCTCCTGGGTGCCGCAGAAGCCACCAGAAGGAAACTTAGCGATATATGATACAACCCCATTTGGGTTCCTGAGAGCTCACCTGGCAAAAACTGCCAGAGGAGGCAAAAACTGCCAGAGGCCAGCACAGAATGCACAGACGGCAACACGTGACAGTGGCTAGAAGCAGAGTTGAGGCAGGACAGATGGCCGAAGAGGCCCTGCTTTGAGATTTATTTTGGCATTAGAATAGCCAGGATGTGGTGATGAACTGGACATGAGCGATAGGGGGCTGGTACCCAAGAAGACGCAGAGGTTTGTGTAATGACAGACTGCTGACACCATCACGAAGAGGAGGAGCAGGTTTGCAGGGAGCAGCTACTGTGTTTGGCTTGTGAGTGAGGAGGGCTCTAAGACAGCAAACTGGCATCTTCAGGTTGGCTGGAGCCCGACATCCAAGGCTGCGAGTCCGCACAGGCATGTGTGAAGCCACAGTAGGGGGAACATGTGACGGGAAGAGGGCCAAAGAGCCAGAGACGTGGGGTGGATGAGGAGGAAGCAGAACAGGAGAAAGGGAAGAAGGTCGCAGGGGAAAGAAAGAAGACGGCAGAGTGGGAGGCCACAGGCACCCAGAGAAGAAGTGGCCAGCGATGACGGATGCTGCTGAGGGTCAGGTGGGGCTGCCCAGCTTGGGGTCGTGTGACCTCCCCAAAGGTGACATCTGTGCAGCTGGAGGATCCGAAAGCAGACTGTGCGGGTTCACTGTCTCAAACCACCATCCCCCTCGCTCTACACGGACTCTACTGAGTGCAGGGGTGGGACTCGGAGCGGCACCTCTGGTCCTGAGCCAGTCTGCACCCACGGGTGCCATCCTGAGAATGGCCACATCACAAGGGTTTAAATGTTTATCCCCCAACACTGAACAGACTTCATCAGGGCCATGCAAAGGAACGGCATGAGAAGAATCAAACAATGTGATGGACAAACCGCTTACAGGCAGCACACACAGCACGGGCGGTGTACACACAGATCAGCTTCATACACAGAACAGACCAAATTACCACAGACGATGCAGACATGTCGGGGCTCATTTCCTTGTAACTCCTTCCTGTTTAGGAGTGTGTGACGTCAAGGCCTCAGGCCCAGTCGTATCTCTCAGCCTTGTTTTGTGTGGGGCCAGTCTCGAAGGTCTCATCAGGGTCACCAGGCCACCACTCACCACTGTCCTCCGGTTATGCTCTACCCAAAGCCCAGGCTCAGATTTAGTCTCCCACATATGCAGTTTCTACCCTCGCGGCTACTCTATTTCCGTCTCCCTGTTAGTTTCTGTGTTTTGAATATTGATGTTTTACACTATGCTGCTAAGTGAAGCATTTTCTCTGACGTTAAAAAAAAAAAAGACTTCTTTGTTGTTGAATTTAACCACAGTTCTACTTAGCTTCCACCACAGGGCTGAGAATGCCACATGTCCTTCTTGGGCACTTTCCTGTGTCTTCACTGGCCACCCATCTGTTGTGATAAACTCAGGGGTTACGTCCCCTGAGATCAACTGTTTGGCCGCAGCATTCTGAAGCCTTTGTGTGGGTTGCCAGCCTTTAGTGATCAGGAAATGTTACTTTAAGATCCTGGTTACCAGGCTGTTCTGGAAAAAGACTGGCGATCTAGCACCCTGGCTGGCTGTCCCTGCGGTATTAACGAGCTGTAGCTTGGGGCAGCTGTACATCTGGAGAAGCCCTGTGTGCTGTAGTCCACCACTGACATCATGCCCATGTTTTTATTGAAAGTGGAAAAGTGTGCCACCAGTAGAGACGACTGCATATTTGAAGACAAGTAAGAAGAGGTATATTTGTGGAAGTGAATCATTTCTCCAGCAGCCTTCTAGCCCCCGAAGGTATCAGGTTTGTGATCTCTAAAGGGTCCTCAGTGGTCACATGCTTTCAGATCAGCTAGTGTGCCTCTCTGGTCTCTCCCACCCCTCAGGTGTCAAGGGTTCCCAGGTCTATGTTATTTGTGGTGAGAGTAGTGGGTGCTTATCCTGTGCCTGTGCTGTAGGGGAAACAACAGCCCATTTTCTTTATGGGTATTTCCTGTTTTCCGCTCAAAAACATTCTTCTCCCATCTCTGTGATAAATACCAAAAAGACAGAAATTGAAGTTGAGAAAGTGGGATTTGTCCCAGTAAGATGTTCCGTTCATAAACCCTTAAAATTTCTGAACTTAACTCTAGGTCTTGGTTACACAGACACTGGCAGGAATCCTTGTGAGTTAACACTCACGGTGCCCGGAGCACAACGACGCTCGCCGCCTTCTCATACTAATCAGTCGTGGTGCTTGCACGGATTTCCAGACCAGCACGTGTAACCCTCCAGTGCCAAGGGCCTCTTGCCTCTTGCACTGGCTCTTCCTTCCTCCCACCCTGTTCTCTGGTCCCCCACTCCTGCGCTGTGGATCATTACCCCAAAGAAGCCACAAGCACGCAGTCCCTGGTCTCCGGTTTTAGTTTCCGGTGGGTACGTGGGCATCAGCAGCAGACCCAGCTGGCAGATCCGCAGAGTGCAACTCCGAACTGGATGGCCACACGTGGCCACTGCAGGTGGGAGCCTTGTGGAGCCGGCATCGCAGTCACTATAAGGCTTTCGTTAGAGCTGGTCTGAACAGGCGCAGCTGGGTTATGCAATAGTGGTGGCACAAGAGTGGTATGGGGCAACAGTAACTGTGGGGATGACCGAATGAGCTGGCCGTTGTCAGAGCCGCCCTCCCCCTTGGGCCATGTGATTCGGCGTGTCCAATCAAGCCAGAGGTGTCCAGCTCCTGGCAAGTCCCTGGGCTTAGCAGCGTGAGCACCTGACCATGGGACGTCAAGTGATGATGTGAGCTGGAGCTGCGTAAATGGCCCACTGTTGTAAAACGGGATGCGGATGCAGCGGCAATCTTTGTATTGTGGCTACTGCACATTCAAGATCAGGATCAAGCAGGTCTAGAGGGGACTCTCAAGTTCCAAAAAGAGGTGCTCATTCTCCACGTTGCTGCACTGTTGCCTTTCCTTCGACTCACAGGGGTGGAGTTTCCAGGTAGTGGAGGAGAAAAACCTTGAGCGCAGTTCACAGATCGATCAAGCTCTCCACCGGCACGGCTGAAAAAGGACTGCACCTGACCATACTCCTACTCGGCAGAGGTCTTCCGGGACGGCGAAGAAAGCAAACCTTCCTGCCGAGCACAGTGCCAGACAGCACACTGCTCGCTCACTTCGTACGGAGGAAGTAAGGACCCGAGATGTCCGCGGACCCCTACGCAGCCGCAAGCAGCCTGTCTACTTGGTTAAGAGTCTGGAAGGAGCAAGACTGAAAAATTATTTGGAAAAGGGGCATAAATTGTACATATGGGGGCGCACACAGAGCTTGAGGCTCATCAAAGAGCACCTACTGCAGGGGAAGCAGCGGGCAACCAGGCCGACAGGATGTCATTTCTGGGGAGTGTCGGCCTGCTCCATCCTGGGCCACCCCAGTGCTCACGTGACTGACACTTGCAGGGCAAGGCTGCAGCTGCAGGGACGATGGTCAGGCACAGCCCGACAGCACTGGCTGTCCCTCTACCCGGCCCACCTAGCCTTGACCGCGGCTGAGTACCCAACCTACCAGCAGCAAAACTCAAACTGAGTCGCTGCTAAAGGACTTCTTCAGGGAGACCAGCCACTATGAGGATGGGGCAGGAGTCTGCGGCGAGTTTTGCCTTTCCTGCTCACACCACAATCCAAGGGCTTGGCGAATCCCTGCTTTATTGGCGTGGGAGTCCACATAACATCAGGCCTTTCTCAGAAAAGGAGGCATGATAGTTGGGACATGGCCACAGAATCTACCAGCTGCTTCATACAGAACTAGCCAACCTACAAGAATAATGGAATTGGGATTCATCACAGCGCTTTGGGGACATACACACTGAACCGGCAGATGTCACATGGTGCTGTGACCCTGGCAGCTAGAAAGTCTTAAAATCAGGAGTGAAGTGCAAATGGGAGTGGAGTCTTTCATCATCACTCCCAATGATCCACTTGTTGAACTCATGCTTTCTATCCCCAGGATTCTCTCACATAGACTAAGCTTCATGTGTACATGACTGACCACTGGAAAAAGCCAAATGTCAGCAGCAGTAATTGGATAAATCAACCTTAAGACTTTATAGGACATTCAAATGATGAAATATTATGCAGCTGTTAAAAAGAACAAGGCAGAGGGTGGGGATTTCGGTCAGTGGTACAGCACTTGCCTAGCAAGTGCAAGGCCCTGAGTTCAATTCCCCAGCACTAAAAAAAAAAAAAAAAAAAAACAAGAAGAAGAAGAAAAGAAGAAGGCATATCTTTATGTGTTGATTTGCAAACATGTCCAAGATACACTATTGAGTGTTAAAAGGAAGTTACAGAACGGCGTGCACAATATGATAGCATTTATATCTGGTTTTCAGAAGGTAATTTATATCTTTGGATAGGCAAAGAAAATTTCTAGAACGATACATGAGAAACCATGGTTGTTTTGTGGGGAATGAGATGGGTGGTGAAGGGTAATGGAAACTTTCTTTTTACTTTCTGTACCTTCGAGGTTTTGTTTTGGGGTTTTTATAAAAATAAGCATATATTAATCACACAAATGGGTTAAAATGATTTGCAAAAAGTCCCTTCACTGTGTTGTAGAACCAAATGAAGCATTTTAATCTTACTTTCAGAGAGCTAGTTAATAAGTCAGTGTTGGGGGGAAGCTAGCTATTTCATAATGAAAAAATCTAAAATCTAAATTATCACCACCATCTCCAGCCTCGAGGAGAATATTCCTCAAGCTCCTTGGTGTTACAAGCGTCCTTCTGCCACGCTGTTTTGGGAAAGGGCAGCTTGGACCACAGTTCCTCCAAATGCTAAGAACCCAGGCGGTCCCCTGTCCAGCGTCTGGTCTGAGGAGGAGGCTGGGGAAGGGAGAGGTGTGGCAGTAACCAGTAATGCTTGTTGAAGAAATACTGCCATCTTACCATGTTCATCCTCAGCAGTGAAAGTGAATCTTCCCACTGAGAGGAGCTTCAGTTAGCACACTCGGTGGTTCACTTTGCGTGGAGGAAGAAAGGACCAGAGATGTGCGGGAATCACTGAGGGAGGTCTGAGCGGCCTGAGGTTCATCCAAGGCTGGCTGGAGGCCACCCCGAGGGAACGGAATGTGCCAGGCTGGTCCTCTGGCAAGGGACCAGGGCTGCAATCTCTTCTGGATCCCTCTCAAAACCTAGCCCAGGCCAGTGAGGCACACAGTGAGGGGATGCTTGACCTGTTTTATTGACTAGTAACATATGTGAAGAGTACCAGGAAAGAAGGAATACTACAGCTGTGATCACAATGAAAAATAACACGGACACAACCAAAAATGAATGCAGCAATGCCCCGACAGTTACAAGGCAAATCGCTTGTTTGGTTTTTATGTGTGGTTGACAGCCTCGGTTGGTTGAGAAACTCCTACCTTCCATTGTTCCACACACGAGAGAGGAGTTCACAGATTCCTCCAACCAGGCAATTTTATCCAACAGTATTTTTACTAGAGGGTTTTTAAAGTTAATAAGCAATAAAGAAGGTTAACAATTAGCAAGAAAATATGCCTGTTGAAAGCAAATTTGTAGCTTAAGACATTAATCCTGCCAAATATAAAGGTGAATTGAAACACTTAAAAAAGTTAAAGTGAAAGACACCTGCCTGGCCCATAAAAAAATTCTCCATTCCATATAAAAATTACCACCTCCTAGTGTGGTTTAGATGTTTTATAATATTTATATGTAATACAGGTTGTCTATGTAGAAATCTTATTGTTTGAAAATAAAAATAATTTAAGTGGCAAGAAAAGCAGTAAGCGAATTGTAAAATCATTCTTTTCCAAGTTCTGGTGTTCTACAGAGTCCAGTGACTATCCCTATTAATGTATATTTCAAAATAGCTAAAAGAGAGGATTTTAAATGTTCTCACTGCAAAGAAATGATAAATATTTGAGGTGACATGTGTGCTAATTACCCCGATTTCCACAATGTAAACATGCATCAAGCATCACACTGTACCCCATAAATACACATAATTACTGTCAATCAAAAATAAAATAAAACGACAAAAATCCCTTATTCTGCCTGCTCCTGCTCTGTGATATTATTCTATTTTCTAGACCCCAGAGAGTGCGGATGTGTGTGGGGGAGCATTGGGGTGCTGGGAGATGGTTGTGTTTGCTTAATCTCCTTACAAACAGGGGTTCTTTCAGAAGGTAATGAGCCAGCTTGTTGGTTTCTGCTTCTTTTGTCTTTAAAGTATTTGTGTGACAGCTTTATCACTTAGGAGTTCACTACACAGCAGGAATACAATCTTTCTAGATAAACACGTTGTAAGCTAAGCCAAAAAAACCTTCCAATAAACAAAACAGTCTGTTACTATTTGCCATTTGTACATTATCTTGTAAAAATATAATTAAACAAGTCTTCGCTTGTTGAGCAAATAGGGAGAGATGATAAAGGATTGTTTGGTTTCTGTCATTGTGAGCGAGGAAACGTTCCTCTGGGTCTTCCATGCTACTGACAATCAGTTTACATAAACTCCTGACTTCTCCCTACATTGCGTATTAGTAATGGATATCAACGGCCAGATCTCTGCTAGTCTCTAACGAGAACATCTGCACTAATCCAAAAGTAGGAACCGGCAGCCACAAGCCAAAGAGCATCTGCACATGTGTTTTATTGGGCCTGAATGGCGTTTAAGATTTAAAAAATTATATGTCAACATTTTTAGATCAGGAGATTTCATTATCACTAAAAGGAACCAGAGGTCCCTGGAGAAATGGTTGATCATGGGGCTGGGGTAGGAGTCTGGGACATGCTGTTGTTGTCAGCATAGTAGAGAAGTGCTCCGGGGGTGACTGGCCTTGGTGGGGACATGGAGCAGGACAGAGCCCCACATGGCCAAATGCATGACACTGCGAGAATTAATACAGAACCATGACAGTAATAACAGTGTGTCGCATGTTGAATTAAAAGACTCATGAATTCACAGTGATACTAAAAATTATGTGTCGGGGCAGAGGGAAAGTTTTTTTTTACATAAAGATGAATACTTATGAGGAGAAAAATTATAGAAAGATAACTGTTACGATAACTTGTTATAATTGATTTAGGCAGGATCGTCAATGGAATTTAAAATATGTGTGTGTACATGTGACATTTGAATTTGTAATTGCCTATATATACACACACATATATGTACACATATAAACTAACTATATATTGATTTTCATACATTTTAAGTTATATATACATATATATATAGACATTATGGAGACAATACGAGAAATTCGAGCATAGGCTGTATATGGATAATAGTACGGAGCCAGTGATAAGTTTCTTGGGTGTGGAAATCACAATGTGGTTATATGGAAGAATGTCTTTGTTCCAGGAGATTCATGCAATGTATTTAGGGAGATGGCTCAGTCAAAAAGTGAGAGAAAGAAAGAGAGATTAAAAAGGATATGCAGCCAGATGCCGATCGTTGATGAATCAATTTAGTTACAGGTATGCATTGAACTAATCTTTCTACTTTTATGTATTTTGAATATTTTTCAAAATAAGGAGTCGTAGAGAAAAATCTCAGGAGATTCAACATACGTTTCTGATTTCTGGCTTTTAAAAAACTTCTGAAAATCTAGCACCGTGGGTGCTTGTGAGAAGACACGAGGGCTCCAGGTCGCCCAAGTCTCTGCCGCTCCATCTTGCGCGACGTCCGACACTGATGGTGCCTGTGAGTGCAGACATCGGAATTTGTGACCTTCTGTTGAGTGTGACAGAGAATGATGCACGTGGCTAAAACAATTCATAGACGTAGCAAGCCAAATGAACAGTCTGAAGAGAAGGGACCCAGAAACGGCCCCTTTTAGCTACAGCAAGGCTAAGTTCTTCTTTTCTTTTTATTTTGCCAGGACTGAATTCTTACAGATGCTGCAGGATTTCCCATAGAGGTTTCACTGAGGTGGGGGATGCTCCAACTAATATTGGGCCAGCAGATGCCTTTAAAAATTATGAAAGCTCTAATGAGCTTCTAGTACCGGGGAGTGTTTACATGGTGCTCTGGTGGCGTTTAGTGGGACGGGGCCCTGGCACAGAGCACATCATGTTAAGCTCTTAATAAATGCTCCGTTTTGGATCGCAGGGAAGCGGGCCATTCCTAGTGTGGCCCAGCAGCCTGCCACCAGGATGTAAAACACCCAGCTTGTTTCTGGTCTGATGTCTCCACGCAGTGAGCCTCCTGGAGCAGCTGTATGCACCTCACTGGGGCATTTGCCGCTGGGGGACCCAGGTTTAAATCCCGCCCTTCTGCCTCCCGGCCTGTTCATTTCTCTCTCTTGTGCCGTTTCCTTTTGACCTTCACTTTTCTGCTCTTGCATCCTTGAGGCTGCCCAACTGCTGGGAGATTTTTGGCCTGTTCTCCTGTTCCCCTTTGCAGAAAGTCAGCAGAGCAGAAGCAAACGCAGACATAAATCACGGAGATAGGCGAGCCGGGCTCCAGGAGGCAGGACAGCCTGCCCAAGGCCACAGAGGGCGCTGAGCAGGAACCCACAGTGAACTCCCCGCCCACAGCGCCTGTCCCAGCCATCACTCTGGTCGGCTACTGCACGTGCGGAGACAGAAAGAGCGGCTCCGAACCTTCTGCAGGTTACCACTCTTCGGGATGAACTAGGCCAATTGAGGCCACGTTTCTGGCACACAGTACGTACTCAACAGTCTCCCTACACACACCCAGGTAGGTTTTCCCATTTTGATTCCCCTAGAAGTCTTAAAATTTAATGTCACAAATATATCAGATATGCACTGTATGTATACCTGTGTTTTATGCAATAAAAAGGTTAGGCATACTGCCACCCTCTTCTAAGAACCAAGTTCATCCTCTTGAGGGTGATATTGTTCTCATTAAGAATGCATATACTAAGGTACACAAATAAAGTATGTATAGAAAAAAGAATGCAAACACTGTATGGTAATTTTTGTAATTTTTTCAGTACTGGAGTTTGATTCAGGCCCTTTTCCATGCAAGGCAAGTGTTCTACCTCTGAGCTACACCTTCACCCCTATATTGTACTATTTATACTAATGTTTCAAATGGACATTTCTCTCATGCTTATTCTCATCTTTGTTGGTGGCACCACAACTTTTTGCCTTTTAAAATGAGACTTGGGAAGGCCTGCTGTTCCAGTGAGAACGGGAACTCAGATTTGCATGGAAGTCATGAGGCTCCCAGGCAAGGCTCCTGGGGAGGACAGGCAGAATTAATTCTGAAGACCCAGAATTTCAGTGTGGTGCCTGGTGTAACACGCTGGTTCTGACGTGTGAAAGCAGAAGGTAACAGAAGTGGAATGGACAGACTCTGCATTCCAGCTTCCTGACCAGGAGGATGTGTCGAATCATTAACTATCCTGAATCCATTTGTACACAGAATAACAATCGCTACCTTCCAGGGTTGTTATTAGTGCCACTGGTGCATCCTAGGTAATGACCCTCGGCAGTCTGCACAAGCTTACTGGGTCACCAGCCCTACCTGCCAAATGACAAGTATGATACCTTCTCGTTACTTGTCTGACTTCATCTTCTTATTTTTGAAGGGAGAGTTGTCTCAAACTCTTAGCTGCCACTTCCAGGCCTCGACTGAGGTAGATTCAATCTTGTTCCACCTGCCATGGGGAGAAGGTCACCGGGCAGCCACAGTGACACAGTACCAGCCTTGGGTGTCAACTCCTTTAAGATCGTCTACCTTTCTGCCACTGCTGGTTGAAATTCTTTCCTTCCTCTTCCAATAGTTCTACCATTTTTTTTTTTCACAAAAGAAGGTTTTACAGCAGAAAGCCTTGGGGTTTTGGTAAAACAATTATTTGGAGGTGTTTGGGTTGAGTTTATCTTGAACCACCCAGTCCTCTACTCCTGGATTTACAGATACTCCCCAGGGAGCTGGGCTGGGCTCACAAACATCCGCTAGCTATGAAAAATCAGTGTCCACTTCCCAGCACAGGGCCTGTGCAGACTGCAGCCTGTCAGGCCTGACTTCTTGATTTAAGGTGATTTTCTTTCAGAGACCTTGTCCCTCTCTGTAGTCTGGCTCTTCCCAAAATATCTCTAATAGATTTAAACTGAAGTTACAGAAAGGGGTTGAATTCTCTCCTGCAGGGTTCATGTGTTACAGGTAAATCAGATGTCGTATTCCTTGGTGAAAGAAGATCTACTCCTACAACTTGGAGCCAAGTGTGGGTCCTGTTACAATGAAGATTAAAGATAGCGCATATAAAGTCCCTAGCAACATTTCAAGAAAGAGGTAGCATAATCTCCCAGAGGGTACATGAACCGGTCTTTTATTGAGCTGTTATATGTATCTTCGATCCTGGTCTAGATTAGTAATTCAAGGCCATGGCTACAGCAATTCTCTTTCTCCAACAACATCAAGTTTTTGCCCTATTGGATTGATTCCACTATCATACAAATATATTTCCTTCTCCCGAGGTAAAAATAACCACTCCCACCGAAAAACCTCCCAAAATGCAAACAACCAGCACAAAACAACCCCTCTCTTTACCCCACATTCTTCCAAACACCTGCCGCCCCATTTCTCAGTGAGGGCTCAGGACCGATGCAAGTTCCTCAGTGGTCCACTACGAGAAATGTCTTGGTCTTCAAGCTGGCATGTGGGCTCTGATGGAACCTTTGGGGCCTGGGGCTAAAGGGGACCCTTAGATTGCTGGGGCACCCTCTAAGGCAACTCTTGTGTGACTCCTTGCTAGCTCTCCTGAAAGCTGCTCTCTGAGTTTGGCCCCACACAGCTCCCTGCTTCCTGCTCCCGATGTGACCATTCGCCCCACATGTGCCCCTTCTGCCATCGTCACAAGGCCCTCATGGGAGCTGAGCCCATGCAGGCACCATGACCTTGAACCACCCAAACTGTGAGCTAAATAAACCTTCTCTTACAACGTTAGCTATAACTCAATGCTGACTAGCACACTAGGCTTCTTTTCATAACAAAACCCCTCAAAGCAGCTGCTAACATGGCTGTCTCTGCCCTGCCCCTCTCCTTTCTCTTGAGCCCCGAATGATGAGGCTTTCGTGCCTCCCACACCACACAGACAGCCCTGGTCGAGATCTCACTGGCATCAAAGCCAGTGGCTAACCTTGAAGCTGCTGCAGCAGGGGCCTTTGACACCACCGATCACCCTTTGTTCCTGAAACATTCCTCTCCACTAGGCTTTTAAGGACATCACACTTCAGATCGTCCCTGCAGACCCCCTCATACCTCCCCTGCTAGCTGCACTTCATCTTCCTGACCGCCAAATGCGGAGTCCTCCGGGGTTCAGTCCCTGGCACCTGCCTCCCTTCAGTCTCCAGGGTCTCACCGCATCTCCCAGCCTTAAATATCAGATGTGATGAAAAATACGGTGTGCGTTTAAATTTTAAAAAATATTACAGTAAAAGACACACTGCCATTCATTCCCTCACTCTGAACACACTTATCTCATTGTTTTTGCTGCTTTCTGAAGCACGTCTGGAAGAAGTCCTCTTTCATGAATATAGCTGCACTGTCATGGCTGCCTTCGAGTCCTGAATCAATTCAGAATGTTGACCTTTCACCGTCATTTTGACTTTGGGGAAGAACCAGAAGTTGCATGGTGCCAGATCCAGTGCATAAGCTGTCTGGGGACACACCATAGTGTTTTTACGAGCCCGCCTTTCTTTCGGATGGCAGTTGGCAGCAGCATTCACTCTACCTGCAATCACACCTCATAAAGGCACGAAAGAGAGCTTCCGGCGCTGCTTCAGAAAGTGCCAAGAATGAGGGGGCATGTGCTCAAAGCAAGGGAGAGTATGGGGGTGGTTAATACCGATGTGTCTTTCACTGTAATAAATTTTAAAAATTAAACATTCACTATAATTTCCAATCATCCATGTGCTATTAATTCTGTATGCTTCTGTCTCCCAGTTGTGCACACTCCACTTTCCATTCCCACACTTGTGTATTCAGTTGACTGCTTCACAAGTCTCCTTGGGAATTCGCATTTTAAACTTAACCTGTCCAAAATAGGACTCTTTATTTCCTTTCTCCTAAATTGGCTCTTAGGTCTCTCTATCACAGTGAAGGATCACCTCATTTCTCCAGCTGCTTAGGTGAAGACCCTTTTAATCGACTTATTTTTCCAGTGCAGGAGACTGAACCCAGGGCCTCAGGCAATGCTAGGCAAGTGCTTCACCACTGAGCTACATCCCCAGCCCCAAAACTTTAGAATCATTGTTGATTCCTTCGTCCAACCACCAGATTCTTATGTGCTCTTCTCTCAGGAAAATCTAGAATTTCTTTTTTCTTTTTTTTTGAGTGGGGGTTGCTGGGGATCAAACTCAGGGCCCTGTGCTTGTTAGGCAAGTGCTCTACCACTGAGCTACATCCCCAACCCCCAGGAAAATCTAAAATTTGACAATTGTGTACTACATCAACCACTACCCCTCAAATGCCATCACTTCACATTTGGATTATTCTGATACTGTCTTAACTGATCTTCTTGCTCGTGAAGCTAGGACAATCAAAAATTTTAGCAAAATAGTTTTT
The DNA here is from genome assembly GCA_004026905.1 of Hystrix cristata. Taxonomy (NCBI): domain Eukaryota; kingdom Metazoa; phylum Chordata; class Mammalia; order Rodentia; family Hystricidae; genus Hystrix; species Hystrix cristata. The sequence continues at coordinate 4,982 of PVJO010004430.1, read as the reverse complement.
TTAGTTGAGCATGACAGTGCATGTCTGTAATCCCAGGTACTTGGGAGGTTGAGACAGGAGGATCACAAGTTCGAGGCCAGTCTGGGCAATTTAGCAAAATCCCATCTCAAAACAAATTTTAAAAAGAGGCTGGGGAGGGGTTGGGGATTTAGCTCAGTGGTAGAGCACTTGCCTAGCAAGTGCAAGGCCCTGAGTTCCATCCCAGCACCTCCCCCACCACCAAAAAAAGGCTGGAGATACAGCTCAGCACTGGAGCTTGCCTAGCATGTATGAGGTCCTGGATTCAAATCTCCAATAGTGAAGACCAAAAAAAAAAAGTTTTTGATAATCATTACCCTCTAATTTACCAATGCACAGGTATACCTTCATGCTAAAAATGTGAAGCATTGTAGATCTGTGGCCTTAAAAACTGCCCATTTGAGAAGGGGGTTGGGGAAGGCAGTAGTATGTTCCTGCGATCTCAGCATTTGGAAGGCTGAGGCAGGAAGATCACTTGATCCCAGAAGTTCCAGACCAGTCTAGACAACATAGTGAGGCTCTATCTTAAAAAAAAAAAATTGCTGGATAGTTCATGTCCATGATTGTATCTGCGTAAGAAGAAACAATTACAGCTTTTAATGAGTCTGGACATTGCTTTAAATTGTTAGATAAAGAGTTTGGAAAATATACCTGTGAATTCTCTGAGGTTAGACAGAAACCAAATTCTATTATAACATAAAATCCAAGCGACTAGTTCTGTGGAGGGAACTGGTATTGTAGTTCCAGTATTTTGTTACATTGGACACAGATCCTATAATAGGACATCATTTGGTCTAGGGAATCTTTTTGTTTCCAGATACAGTGTTTACTGTCTTGAGATTGAGGATGAACAGAACAAATAATGTCACTATTTTCATTAAAGGATAGCAACATGAAGGAAAAAAAGCAATGATACACACACACATATGATTATTCACATGCACTTACAACAAAGAAATACGTGTACATATGGAAACCCAGGTGTTATTTACAGTTGTCAACTACTTTCTCTTGGGAAGGACTGTGTTTTTATTCTCTCTTTTTGCAGTACTGGAAATTGAATCCATGACCCTCCCACTGAGCTGCATTCCCAGCCTTTTTTTCATTTTTAAATTTTGAGACAGGGTTTCAATAATTCCCTAAATTGCTCTGGCTGGGCTCAAACTTTCAGTCCTCTTGACTCAGCCTCCCAGAGTGCTGGGATTATAGCCTGGCTTGTGGTTTTTCTTATTTTAAAATTGTCTGTCCTTCCTTCCTTCCTTCTTCTCTTCTTTCCTTCCTTCCTTCTTTCCTTCCTTTCTTTTTTTCCTAAGTGCAGTCCTGGGGATTGAGCTCAGGGCCTGGTGCATGTTAGGCAAGCACTCTGCCACTGGGACATAATCCCTTCCTGACCCCCCTTTTTCAAAATTTTGAAATAGGGTCTCACTAAATTGCCAAACTGGTCTCAAACTCAATATCCTCCTGTCTCAGCCTCCCAAGTAGCTGGGATTACAGGCATGCAGCACCGTGCCTGGCTTTCTTTTCTCTCTTCTTTTTAAATATTAAAATGTCCTTTCCTTTAGGAAGTGACGGTGAGTAGTTGGTTTTTAAAAATCATGTTTGGGTTTTTTAAAATTCTGACTGGGCCAGGGGTGGAGCTCAGTAGTAGTCGGCTTGCGTAGGTTTCAAGAGGCCTCAGGTTTGATTCCCAGCACTGCAAACATCCAAAACGAAAAAGCTGAGCACCATCCCAATCTGTAAAATTCTTCCAAAATGACATTGGTTCATGAAATCTGAAAATCTGCAAATGACAACTTTCTAATAAAACCACAAACTTGGCTAGCTGTCTTTTTCAGAAGAAAGTGAAGTGTATCTCAGCGAGGCCCCAACCTGCCTCTCTCTGACCTGGGGGCGCCTGCCTCCTACCCGGCTCTGCAGCCTGCACCCCCTCAGTCTCTTGCTCCTGGGGACTCCAGGCTCCAAACTCGGAGTGGCTGGCACCAGGTACTTCACAGCCCTACCTGCTGGATCTCGGCTTCCCTCCCTCCCTCCTCTCCCAGTCTCTTTAACCACGAGGCCTCTTAGCCAGGACTCTGGATTATTGCCCATGTTCCCTCAACAAACGGACTAGCTTTCTACTTAAGCACCTTTCCCTGACTCCCCGACAGACCGCTGCCCAGAGTGCCCTGTGTCCCTTCTATGCATCCCTAACCATTCAAAGGGTGGCTCAAACCTGCCTCCCAGTGCTTTATTTTCACTATTCAGCAGCCATCTTGAGAGTTCATGCCAGGCTTGGGGACACAAGGTGAGGGACGCAGGCTCTGCCTGTTACAAACCCGGGACATCAGGCATGAGAGTTGAGGAGCGGGGGAAATTCACCTCACCTCCTTTCCAAGAGTAGACGAGAGGGTATACGACTTCGAATAAACATTGTCTGGGGCACAATTGGGGCTCTTTGAATATTTATTGAACGAATAAACAGAAAGGATGACCTCATTTAACCTTCATTTTACTCATTCAGCAAATATTCATCAAATACCCAAAAGGCGTTAGGAAAATCAGAATTTTTGAACAGTTAGGGCCAAAGGACAGACGCTCCCACTAATCTAGTGCCTCACCTCACGCAGGTCGGGTGTCTACAGCTGCGCGTGTGATTCCGAGGGGCGGGCACTGCACGCCCTGAAATCAGCTTCCGGTGCACACAACTTGACCTCAGAGCACATCAGAGTTCAGTTATGAACACGGGCCGCCCTGCTCTACTCTCGGCCCTTGCCCATCTCACTTCCTAATGTTCTGCCCACACCTGCTTTCTCTATGAGCTTATTTTGCTCACTTTTTGTTTTCAATTCAACAGTAACATTTATTGGCGGTCTGGCATGTGCCAAAGAATGTGATACAGAGATCCAGAGGCAAGGTCTGCATCCCGCATGCTGCTCACCCAGGAAGCTGCACCTGCACAGACAGTAGTGTGACACTGCTTGGGGAGGGGTGTGAGCACGCATCATAGGGACCTTCAGAGTCAGAAAAGGAGGGCTGCTCTTCCAGGAAAAGGATCGGTTTTCTTCGGAGTAAACGAATCCTTTTCGGTGCAATTATCAGGCTGGAGATGTAGCTCGGTGGCACAGCACTTGCCTAGCATGTGTGAGGCCCCAGGTTCAATCCCTACTACAAGCTGGGGGTGGGCAGTCACGCCTGTGGAAAGCCTAAGAAAGGGAAGATTCTATCAGCCTGCTTCCCAGTGTGGCGGTGGGGAAGCCAGGGCGGTCCAGGCTGTGGGACAGGCAAACTCTGCTGATCTCACCCTTCCTAGGAGAGGACACTCCACTGGGGCGCTTGCAGAGATCTTTTCAGAATAGATAACACCCTGCTAGTTAAGAGAGAGGTTTTCCTATTATCCACCTTCTTTCCCCCATGCTGAAGATTGGACACAGGGCCTTCATACTGAGCTACGACCCTGGCCTTTTTCATTTTTTCATTTTGAGACAGGGTCTTGCTAAGTCGCTAAGTTGCCTAGGTGGGGCTTGAACTCGCAGTCCTCTTGCCTCAGCCTCCCAGAGTGCTGAGATTTATCTACCCAATTTAATTTATCCAAAGCTTGCCACGTCCCATTCGGGATCCTCATCTAGAAATGACCCCGCACTCGATCCAAGGGAAAAAATTGGCAGAGGGGCCTGGAGAAAGCAGAGATGCAGGGGTAAGAAAGAGCAAAGCCGGGTGCTGCCCTCACCTTGGATTTCGTCAGTCTTCCCTTGTCATTGGGCTGGCCACAAGTCAGAGCACCGCAGATGTAACGAGAGTTAACCGTACCACATCCATCCCATGCCACACTCTTGTGATTTGGGTTACACCAGTACAGGGATTTGGAGAAGCCTCTTTCCCTCACTATCAGCTCCTAAGGACCACCCCACAGGAGCCCCAGGGTTCCTGAGGTTAACTAATGCACACTGAGGAGGCGATCATTTCACCGCTTCTCGATTCTCGAAGACTCTTCTTTCAGCAGATACAAGTGAGGGGTAACACGATCTTGCCACCTTTCTAGCAGTCTGACAACAGATGAATGACTAATTCTCTGGACCGCCAATAGAAAACAGCCCACAAGTTTAAAATTCCAGAATGCTAGCAAAATTAAGTCGTTTTAAACTCCTCCACAAGCCAAGTGCGCTGGCTTTTGAAAATCCAGGTCTACAGGTGATGTGGGAGAGCAGCTCCTGGGAAAAATCAAAATGTGCTGCAGCTTCCTGCCCTGTATCTTCCCTCCCTCGGTCCTTCTCATCTGAGGTGCACAGACCCCTGAGTGTCACCAGGACACAGACCATGAAGGGAGGACAGGTAACCAAGGCCCCAACACGTTCATTCCACAAAACAAGGATCTTTTTTCAATCCCTGAAAATCCACCGTAAAGAAAAAGAGAAGCAATTACCTTGAGCATGCGGATTTCTCGAAGGGCGATCTTCTTGATGACCGGGTCATCTTCGGATTCCAGGAACTTCTTGACGGCCACGATCTGGCCCGTGTCCCTGTTTCTGCATTTGAAAACAACTCCATAGGACCCTTCTCCAATTTTCCCGATTTTTTCATACTTCTCCATCACAGAAGAATCAAGCTCCTCGCGGCGGATTTGCACATCGCTTCAAGGCGTCGCCTGGCAATCGCGGCGCTCAGCGGCCCACCGCGCGGGGGCTGCCGCAGGGACCTGGAGCAGAAAGGGCGCTCGTCACGGCCCGCGCGGGCCTTCCCAGCAGGGGCGCGGCCGGGGACAGCGGACAGGCGGCCCCGCGCCCGCTCGCCCGCCTCCACGCCGCCGCTCCGCGCGCTGACGGCGCCAGCTGCTCCGAGCTAAGACAGCGGAGCCGGCAGGAGGCGCGCGAGCTGAGGCGGGCCTGCCCGGCTCCTACCGCGGGTCCCGTTTCCCGGCGGCTGGAGAACACGTGTGCGGCTCCGCGGGGCGGGGGAACCTCTCCGTGCGGCCCGCGCGCCCCGCGCCC